>JAKUCV010003976.1:0-78652 GCA_028386065.3 Turnera subulata | reverse complement strand
GTAACTTAGAAAACCCAAAACACAAAACCCGATTTAGGGCGTTTGACGTTCGTCCGTTCGGCCTTTCATTCAAAGGTCGGATTCGGTTGTCGGTCTGGCCTTTTCATCGGTCGGATCGGCAGGTTAGCATCAAAACCCAGTCCAGGACGCGCGACACCGTCCGTTCGGCCTTTCAACGGTCGAATCTGGTCATCGGTTTGGCTCATCAAACAGTCGAATCGGTGAGTTGAGGGTCGCTCGCTGTTCGTGCGCGAACAAATAGATAATCACTATCGGCTCACATGGAAACAAAGATTTGGTTTATCAGGTTTTGAGGAAGAATGTGTAATCGAGTGGTGGGATTAGTTCTGGATTTTGTCTCGTACCTTGAATAGTTAAATACTACGACTACTAATTGTAATTAACAACTCTAATGGGGCAGTACTCGTTTAAAGTAATCATACTAATCTAACTGATGCTAATCATTTTGTAGCTAGTAGTATGTAGTGGACTAAGGTGCATGAACGAACCTTTGTTTCTAATCTCAAGAAAAGCAAGTACGGGTTAATTAATCAAGTACTTAAATCTTTGAGAAGAGGTGAATGCTTCAACTAGTTTGATTAATGAAAGTTAAGCATGCCCTCGACATCTATGAAGGACGAAAAGGGTTATGCTAGTTTATGCAATTTTATAAGCTAATGCACTACTCGAATTCATTGTACCAGAAAAGCTACAATCCGTGAGCTAAACTTAATTGTATGTGGCGTGCTTGTTTTCTCGTTTCTTTTCTTATACATGTAAAGGAGTCCACATTAACTAGAAAACATTCAATAATGTGGTGAATTTTTTGGGTAAGAAAAAAACACACAATTTGTGTTAATTTAATGAATTTCTTAAAAATATTTGTGCTTATAACCCGGGTATTTCTGAAATTTGGACATGATACTTTCTACATACAAATTGAAAAGCATAGGAATTCCCCATGCCAAACACATAAGTGATATCATATCTGCCCACTCTTTTCTTTAAAAGAAAGAAGAATTTACAAGCTTCACTCAATTATGGTTGTTTGTTTTTTTAGGATTAGGAAGGTTGGTCAAGCTCTTTTTAGTCAGATGTGTGTATCTCCCTTCACTACTAAACTCTTTCAAATTAACTAAACTAAACATCTTCTTTCTTTTTCCCATAAAGATGAGAGATTGAACAAAAAGTCTTCCGCAATCAAATTTGGGACAAAGTCAATCTTTACTAAGAAAAACACCCAGGCTGGGCTGCTAGGAGGTCAGTGGTAATGTTTCGTGCGGTTCAGGAGCTACTAAACTGTCATTGGCAAGTTCGAATCAGTCATGTATACAGGGAAGTAAATCGATGCGCTGACTTCCTAGCGAGGTTAGCCTTGAACTCCTCCCTTGGAGTATCCCACATGGTTCACCCTCCAAACGATTGTCTTCATCTTCTAGCAGCTGATAAGGCCGGCAGCTCGGCCACCCGTATTTGCTAAGCTTTCTTATAGTTTTTATTGTTCTGTAGTTTGTCTTTCTGATCAAAAAAAAAAAGAAAAAGAAAAACACGCATCTCTATGAAGTTATCAACACCAGAAGCTGATATGTCTTGCTGAGCTAGAGTGGCCGCCACACTCACCACGTCCTCACCTCCAAAGCCACCATTCTTCTCCTCCACACCTAGCATTCTTCCTTCCACAGGAATACTTGACCGAAAATAAAAAGAAAGCTCCATCCGCCATAGCCATCACTCCCTGCAACAAACTAAAGAAGAGGATGCAAGGCGAGTCCCTGTTTTTTTTTTTCTCTTCTCACCTCCCTCCTCATCCGATAGATCGTCTTCAGGCGAGTCCATCGCTTCAGTTTTGCCACCGATCTCCACCGCACGCGCCGCCACTCGCCGTCGGGAGCTACTGCAGCTTCGCCCATGCGCCGTCGTTCAACCGCGTGTGCGCCGCCTCCGGCCACCTTGTGACGATGCGAGTTCACCAACAGCCTTGCTCCAGCCGTTTCGACCAAAGCCCAGAGGTTGATGTCACTATCTTTTCCGGCCTCCATGGCCATAAAAACAAGCTCTGTGGTAGAGGAGACGACCATCGACCGTGCCACCAGCAAGGTTCGGAACCGCGAACCACCTGCCAGCCCTGTCCACCGCCGGCGCTCTCGCTCCTGCACCAGATCGGCCAACACCGACCCCGCCACTGACCGGATCCGGTCCCTCTCACCACCTACAGCCAGGCCGGACCAGCCTCAACAACCACCGGCCCAACTGACAGCTTCAGCATCCTGGCTCACCAATGCAGCAGCCAGCAACACCCTCCATCCACCCGGGCTAAATGAGTCGCCGGTTACCTCGCTTGGGGGGCCATTGCCCAATGGCCCAACCCGAACTGTTTCAACCGGGTCGACCCAGCCCCCCAACCCATCCCTGAACTGGCCAAACCAGAGGGTACCATTGAGTCCATGGAGGATGTTCGACCGAGTTACCGAGACACCCTCTTTGCAGGTTCCAACCCGCTATACTAATCCGACCCGTGGGAACTTGAGGGTGAGGTAGAGTACAAAGAAGGAGATTTGATAGTGACTGATCATGAGGGCGTGGAGAATTTAGTTCTATCTGATCCTTTTAAAGCCTGATTAGACAAGCAATGGGAAAATGCAGTTGTTGTCAAATTATATGGACGATATATTGGCTTCACAGCTCTGCGTAAAAAATTGTTCGAGCTTTGGAAGCCAACCGGTTCGATCAAGATTATAGACCTCGAAAATAATTTTTATTTGGTAAGGTTCTGGGAGTCTCAAGATTATTTGCATGCCCTGATTGATGGACCTTGGTTCATTTATAGAAGCGTTCTCAGCGTGCAACCTTGGTCCCCCAACTTCCGAGCTTCGTCCGGAAAAATTGACTCCATCGTCACCTGGATTCAGTTCCCCGACTTTCCGACCGACCAGTACCATTCTCGGATTATGCGGCAGCTCGACAACATGGTGGGAAGAACGGTCAAGCTCGATGGTAATACTTCTAATCCCACTAGAGCTAAATTTGCACGAGTAGCTGTTTGTCTTGATTTAACGAAACCTCTCAAGGGAACAGTGTACCTTGAAGGGGAACCGTTAAAGGTTGGATATGAAGGATTGCCAGATATTTATTATTTTTATTGGAAACTTGATCATAACATTCTAGCCTGCCTGGTAGCTCCGCATATTCAGGAAGGCAAGTCTGTGCCCCCCTCTGCATCTTCAATGATATCTGGGGAACCAACTGCCTCGACAAACGAAGGACGGGGGGAATGGATGAATGTCCCTCGAAGGTCTAGGTGGCCACCCTAGCATCAAATTACTGGCTCTCTGGTTTCCCCTTTAGCCTCCCATACTAGCAATCCACCCAACCGGTTCTAAGTTCTAGGTCGTCCTCGACCTGAGGACCCAGAGGCCGTCATTCCCCCGACCCCGACTATACCCCTCCCACCGATACAGACCACACCACATGCCTCCCTAGAAATACCAATTGTACCTTCCCCTCATCCACCAACAACGATTGATGATGCGACCCATTCCCAGCCTGAACCTTCCCTGGCTCTACCTACATTTCAAGATTTCATAGGGGAAGGGACACTCAAACGGTCCAAGAATAAGCTTTCTACCCGAACCCCAAAGCAATCCAACAAAAAACCTCAACCCCTAAAAATCTCGAAGCTTATTTCCAAGAAAACACCCAAAAGACAATCCCTCCAAGACATTTCCAACACCAGCACCTACCCGTCTACCTCAGTTGTTGTCCAAACCCCCATCGGACCTATCCCTTCCCCAGTTCCTTTCCCCTACCAGTTACCCCGCTGTCTCAAACAATTTCATCCATCCACCCCACCCCGACCCCACAGAAATCAGAACCATACGACAGTAGTCCTTACAGAACACTGCCATCGCATGATTTTCTCCCCTGGTGCATCCAGCTCCGGTGTAAATATGGGTCGGCCGCCGGATACTTCTCATCCTCGTTGACCAGTCACGTCCCTTGTTATATACATTCAGTCTTTGTAGTGTTTGTTCCAGTCGTCCATGCTGTTTCTGTTCCCTCGTCATGTATTATTTTTATTATGATTGTTGATATGTGTTGCATATTATATACTATTTTGGAGGATAAAATACTCCTTCGGCCAAGCATTTAGTTAAGATCATGCATGTTATTTTAGTTTTAGCTTGTTTTCCACTAGTTTTGCTTCCACTTATTAATTTATGCTTCTAGGTACCTTTTTTTGCAAAATGGCTTGATTTTTGTTGAATTAAAGCCCCTTGAAGAATTCTGGAGAGTTGGAGCCAATTCATGAAGATTTTTTTACGACGAGTTTTCAACAAGGTCACACTGTTGGAATCTGCGGACCAGAACCTGGAGCTTTATAATTTCAGCGACAGAAGGATTACTTGTTGGCTAATTAATAGGACACCGACCTGCTGCTATTTCTAAGGAAATAAAAGAGAATTGTTGCGCAAAATAAAGAGAGAACTCCTAGAAAATATTAATTCCTACTTTTTAGTTACCTTAGCTAGATTCTAGGAATTAAAGGCTAGGGTTTTCACTACAATAAAAAGAAGAATCGGCAGCAGCAAAAAAGGACTTCTTTTCTGGAGCTTTATTGCCGACAGCAGCAGGTGGAGAAGAGGGCTCTCTAGTCGATTTTGCTTTGTTCTTTATTACGGTTTGTATAATGAACAAATCCTCCATGCTTGTTTTCTATTTTATTATGAACTAATCCTCTTTTCTAGATCAAGAGGGATGTAGCTACTCAAGTCTTTTTATGGTTTGATTGCTCCTCAAGCAATTTTCTTATTCGTGTTCTTGATTGATTTGTGTGTGCTTTATTCAAGGTTTGAGACTGGCCATCTTTAGTTCTTGCCTTAGGTTTTAAATCAAGTACCGACAGGAGAAGTTTAATTCTGGAAAATCACAAAACAACCTTAATCTAGAGACTGAAAGGTAATAGATTATTGTGGAATTAGTAACAACACAAAGCATCATTGCTCTTAGGAATAGGTTTGATCCTCGACAGTGGTAAGATTGACCTCTAAGACGAGATTATACCTCCAAAAGTCGATAATTTCACCCTAGGTTGTTACCCATCAAGAAAACAAATAGAAAGTTGTAGGTTTTTAGCAAACAGTGTCACCCTGTTTGCGGACACAGAAAAGAGTCACCCTGTTAGCAGAATCTGGAGGATAATTAAGGCATAAAAGGATAGAGTAGTGAGCCCTGATTGATCTAGGCTTTCTCACATCTGATATCTTCATACTATTTACGATTTAATTTCTTTTATTTTACTGTTGAATCGCAATTTTATTTTATAATCTCCAAATCTTTATAATTTTACTGTTTTCAGCCCAACGGAGTGAGTCTGTTGATTAGTTATTTTGCCTAGTCCCTGTGGATACGACCTTGTATGCTACCTCGATCTGTGCACTTGTAGATTTTTACGCATCAAGTTTTTGGCGCCGTTGCCGGGGACTAGCGTCAAATAATTAATTACTGATTTATTTCATTAGGCTTTTATTTTTATTTTACCCGTTTCTTTTATAAGTTTCAGGTTTCAGGTTGTATGAGCTCAGAGACTCGCAGCCAGCATCCCGAACTCGTCTCTGTTACTGATCCTGAATCTCTCCTTCGGTCCCAATCACATAATCTGGAGGAGGCCACGAACAGTGTCACTCTGTCAAAAACAGCTGCGACAGAAAAAGTAAGACAGGAAGAAGAAACACTTATCATTGTTCCTATTGCAATGGCAGACAATGAGAATGAGTGGGAGACTGTCCCCATGAATCAGCTGTTGGCACGAGGGATTGAGAATCAGAATTATCCCATTGTTCACCAGGAGATTATTTGTCACGCCCCGTCCATACGTGATCGGCCAGGTGCCTTGCGCATCACTTTGCATGACACAGGGCACCCAAAGGCCTACATCAACGTGGGTAGAAGCTAGCCCGACGGGCAAAACAATTATTGCGCAGCTAAGACCAACAGAAACATCATAAGTCGGATTATAAAACCGTACCAAAGCATCCAGCTTACATTACACAGGTTACATACAACATAGTTGAGGCACTACAAGTGTTCCTACGCTAGTTATTCTTATAACACAAAGTCTAGCTAGAACCAGGTTTGGCTAAGTACCCATCGTCTAACCAACGAGTCTCTCGAGCCTTCCCTCACCAAGCTGATCAACTCCCTGCCCTGAAAGGGAGTGGAAAGAAGAGGGTGAGTCCATAGACTCAATAAGCAGGTGATCAAACTAGCAACAACAATAACACATACAAGTAGTAACAACATCCAACAGCT
Source organism: Turnera subulata (assembly GCA_028386065.3). Taxonomy (NCBI): domain Eukaryota; kingdom Viridiplantae; phylum Streptophyta; class Magnoliopsida; order Malpighiales; family Passifloraceae; genus Turnera; species Turnera subulata. The sequence continues at coordinate 72,343 of JAKUCV010003976.1, read as the reverse complement.
TCTCATCAATCCATCGTGAACAGCCCACGGGTAAGCTATCGTGGGGTTGTACTAGGCCTACCTGCATGGTCTGGTAACCTTACCAATGATGTTACTTCTTAGCCAACAACCCCACGTACGAGGCACAACAGAATGGCTACCAAAACCACACACAGCGCCAAACACAACTCCACCATCATCTCATAGACCAAGCAGCCTAGGAGCACTGCAAGGTTCATCATCAATATCGTCTTATGCAAGTGTTATGATGCAAATGTAATGCATGAAATGCACAGCCCGAATATTGGACTCGTCAACAAGCCAAGGCATCATCATCTTATCATCAGCATCGCACCATTGGTGCCATCAACAAGCAGATTGGGTCATTAACCAACAAGCAGCATCATTAACCATTACAAGCATGACAACCCAACTTACCTAGAATTAGGCCTCACTAGGCCCTTCACCTTCTCTTGGTGCTCCTTGGGTTTTAGCATCTGCCACACACAAGCATACATCAATATATAGCACATTAACACATACATGGAGTAAAAGCTCATGCAGGTTAGCCTACACACTCATTAGCCTAGTTAAGCCAATCGGTTGGCACCATTGCATATATTGGCATGCCAACCCCAGCCATCTGTCCTAACCAAGTGCAGTAGCATAATTATTCAAGCACTTATTAGACCTATAAGCCATCAGGTTCTCCTGTCAAGGCCAATTAAGCACTGGAGGGACCAATTGACCACCAGTAGGAGCAATTTTGTGCACCAGGCGCACCAATTGGCCTCCTGCGGGTCAATTGTGCCTCAATTCCACCAGCCAACGCCTCTAACCTACATTTTGTCCATCCTCAAGCCAACATCCTACAATAAAACCACATACTTCTCACAAAATCGAATTGGTGCACTGTCCAAGCCAACAACACACCAAGCAAGCCAAACAAAGCAAAAACCCTTAAGAATTCCAACCCAAATCACTTACCTCCCTCCTTTGTGTCCTAATTGCTTGAGAAAGCTTGGAGGATGGCTGAGTATTTCCTCTCCTATGCCTCTTACGTTTTTGACATATAATGAGGTTTGGGATGCTTGGAGAGGCAGTAATGGCTAAGGGAATCAAATGACTAGGCAGCCATCTGTTGCCTTTCCATCAGAACCTGCCACCTGCCCAGCCAGCTATCCACCTCCTGCCTACTTTCCACCAGAATCTGACACCTGGCACATGCAACTCTCAACTTCTTGCTTGCTTTCCATTACTGCTTGTCTTCCCAGTCAGCATACTCAGCCAGCTCACCCCAAACTCAGCTTTTGATTAATCCTCAATTAGCTTTCCCCAAGCAATTAGCGCACACTAATCAGTGATTAAGACTAATCATCCGTTAACTAATCCATCCATACCAGCTACTGACTAACTAAGCCAATGTCTAGCCAACCGCGACCTATTGAGACCCAGTCCCATTCCAGCACCTTTCCTCCATCAAGTAGACACTTTCAGTCTCAATTATACGGGTTATCACATCATCTCCCACTTATATAAAATTCGTCCTCGAATTTACCTGAGAATAGGTGTGGGTACTTGTCCAACATCTCTTTTTCGGACTCCCAAGTAACCTCCCGTTCTGAGGGATCTTCCCATAAGACTTTCACAGAAGCGACCTCCTTATTACGGAGTCTGCGCACTTATCTGTCCACTATCTCGATTGGTTGTGCTTTATAAGTCAATTCTTCCCCCAACTGAATCTCCTGTGGTGCTAGAACACGTGTGGGATCCGGCAAGTATTTCCTTAGCATTGACACATCAAACACCAGGTGTATTTGCGATAAATTCGGTGGCAATGCAAGACGATATGCCACTGGTCCAATCTTCTCAAGTATCTCAAATGGACCCAAGTATCGGGGACTTAGCTTCCCCTTTCTTCCTAATCGTAGTACCCCTTTTGTGGGCGACACTTTAAGAAAAACCATGTCCCCAACTGAAAATTCCAATTCCCGTCTTCTATTGTCTGCATAAGACTTTTGCCTACTCTAAGCAGCAGCTAAATTCTCACGGGCTACTTTCACTTTTTCAGCTGTTAGTTCCACAACCTCTGGACCTAGCAATTTCCTAACCCCAACTTCATCCCAACAGATTGGTGTTCGACACCTGCGACCGTACAACACTTCATATGGAGCCATACCAATACTGGACTGGTAGCTATTGTTATAAGCAAATTCAACCAAAGACAAGTATTTATTCCAACTATCCCCATAACTTAGCACGCAAGCTCGCAACATGTCTTCCAAAATTTGTATTACTCGTTCACTTTGCCCATCAGTTTGCGGGTGAAATGCAGTACTCAAGTCAAGTTGTGTTCCCATAGCATCTTGGAAGCTTCGCCAAAATCTCGATGTGAACTGCGAACCTCGATCAGACACTATCGAAACAGGCACACCATGAAGCCTTACAATTCCATCAATATAAACCTGTGCTAGCTTGGCAAAACTATAAGTAATCTTCACCGGAAGAAAATGAGCAAATTTTGTTAACCTGTCAACAATCACCCAAATGGAATCGTATCCATCTGCAGTCCGCGGCAACCCGATGACAAAATCCATGGTCACTCTTTCCCACTTCCATTCTGGAACGGAAAGAGGCTGAAATAACCATGGTGGTTTTTGGTGTTCTCCCTTCACTTGTTGACATATCAAGCATTTTGAGACGTAATTAGCCACATCCCTCTTCATGTTGTTCCACCAATAATGTGTCTTGAGATCACGGTACTTCTTGGTGGAACCTGGATGTAATGTGTATCGAGTCTGATGTGCTTCATTTAGTAGTCTACTGCGGAGATCCCCAACATCAGGAACATACATTCTTGTGCCATTCCTGAGAATTCCATCATCAGTAACTACAAATCCAGCTTGCTCTCCTCGGCTCACTTTTTCCTTCCACAGTTTAGTTTCAGCATCATAATTCTGAGCCTTTGCAATATCATCATTTAGAACAGATCGCTCTTGATGATGTGCAAGTAATGCTCCTGATTCAGCTACCCCACATTGCAAACCTCGATCCATCAACTCATGCCAAGCCCCAACTGCAGGTCTTCTGACCACACCCAAATGAGCCAGACTACCAACAGATTTCTGACTTAGTGCATCGGCTACAGCATTAGCTTTACCAGGATGGTACTTGATGATACAGTCATAATCTTTCAACAACTCCACCCATCTCCGTTGCCTAAAATTTAAATCTCGCTGCTCCATTATGTACTTTAAGCTCTTATGGTCTGTATAAATTTCACAAGGCTCTCCATACAAATAATGCCTCCAGATTTTCAAAGCAAATACTATTGCTGCCATCTCAAGATCATGCACCGGGTAGTTCCCCTCATTCTTCTTGAGTTTTCGGGATGCATAAGCAATTACTTTGCCATCCTGCATAAAAAAAACAACCCAATCTAACTCTTGATGCATCACAGTACACAGTGTACACCCCGTCTTCCTTACGCAGCCCAAGTATTGGTGCTGTTGTGAGCCTATACTTTAACTCCTGGAAACTAGCCTCACAAGCATCAGTCCATACAAATGGTTTCTTCTTTTGAGTCAATCCACTCAGTGGTGCAGCAATTGATGAAAAGTCTTCAACAAACTGTCGGTAGTATCCTGCCAGTCCATAGAAACTCCGTACTTTCGTCACATTGGTCGGCTTCGGCCACTTCACAATTGCTTCCACTTTCTGTGGGTCTACTTCAATACCCTCTGCTGATATAATATGGCCTAGGAATGTCACCTTCTCCAACCAGAACTCACACTTAGAGAATTTTGCAAATAATTTCTCTTCCCTTAGAATCTGGAGCACAATCCTCAAATGTTCTTCATGCTCCTCCTTGGTCTTTGAATAGACAAGCACATCATCAATAAACACGATCACAAACTTATCAAGATATTGCTTGAACACTCAGTTCATCTAGTCCATGAATGCTGCTGGTGCATTGGTCAGACCAAACGGCATCACCAAGAATTCATAATGTCCATACCGTGTTCGGAAAGCTGTTATTCGCACATCCTCCTCCTTGATTCTCAACTGATGATACCCTGACCTCAAATCAATCTTTGAGAAGTACTTAGCCCCCTACAACTGATCAAACAAGTCATCGATACGAGGCAATGGGTACTTGTTCCGGATTGTCAATTTGTTCAATTGCCTGTAGTCAATATACATTCTCATTGAGCCTTCCTTCTTCTTAACAAACAAAACTGGAGCTCCCCATGGAGACACACTAGGCCTGATGAGTCCTTTATCCAACAAGTCCTGCAATTGAGTCTTCTACTCCTTCAATTCAGTAGGCGTCATCCGATAGGGTGTGATTGACACAGGTTCTGCCTCAGGCACAAGCTCAATGCCAAACTCAATCTCACGTTCCGGTGGTAATCCCGGCAAGTCATCAGGGAATACATCAAGAAATTCATTGACGATTGGAACTTGATCAATTGAAATTTTCAGCTCACCTTCACTTTGTACCGATGCCAAATATAAACTATCTGTTTGTCGTGCCACCCGAGTAGCCTTCACTGCAGAGATGATTTGGGGTTGAGAAGAAATAAACTTTCCCTGGAAGATGAATTCCGCCTCCTCTGTAGGCTGAAACTTTACTCTTTTATTTGTATAGTCCACCCATGCACCATACCGAGACAACCAATCCATTCCCAAAATCACATCAAAGTCTACCATCGGCAGCAACAGCAATTCTGCCGGCAAATGGTGATCCATCACACAAACATCACACTCTCCATATACTTTTTCCACATAAGCACGCTCATCAAGTGGCGTATACACAGCCAATGGACTTCCCAAGTCACTAGGTGTTTCTCCAAAATACTTAGCAAATTGTGAATTAACAAAGGAGTGCGTACACCCCGTATCAATTAAACACAAAGCAGGGCATGAGTTAACTTTTAATATACCTGTCACAACATTGTTGGAGACTTTCGCATCCTTCTGAGTCAAGCAAAACACTCGAGCCTGTCCCTGGCCCGATTGATAGCTATTACCTCTACCAGTAACTCCTCGTCCTGCACCTCCCCTGCCTCGGTAAGAGGTCTAGCTAACAGCTTGTTGTGGCCTAGGTGATGGTGAGGCCACACTGGATGCCATAGACGGTTTCCCAACAGGACACTCTTGAGCCCTATGCCCGATCTGCCCACACGAGTGACATATGCTTTGCCCTACTGGACAATCTCGCGATATGTGACCAAACTGGCCACAAGTAAAGCATATTGTGTTGGGTCTTACTTGCACATTCTGTGCTCCCCTATTCTGAGTGAATGCAGGTCTCATCGAGCTCCCACCAAAGCTTGGGACACTGTAGCTAGGACTGCCCCTGAATCGAGCCCTAGGTTGGTTAACCCACAATCTTGTCTTTCCACGCCCTCGGAATTGGCCAGAACCAGCAGAGAAGTTTTGTTGACTTTGAGTATTGTCTTGCCTTATCCTGTTGGCACTTGCCTTAGCTCTTTCAGCTTGAGTCCTTACTTCAATTGCTCGAGCTTTGTCTACAGCTTCTGCATAGGAACTGAAAGGAATAGCCACTAAAGTGTTATATATGTAACCCTTTATCCCACCTATGAACCTTTTGATCTTCCTCCGTTCATCTGGAATCATATGCAAGGCATACTTGGACAGATTTGTGAACTTGGTTTCATACTCTCCCACTGTCATGTCCCCTTGCTTTAAGAGTTCAAATTCTACTGCCCTCTGATCCCTGACTCTCTCAGGCAGGAATCGCTCCAGAAAAGCAGCACGAAACTCTGTCCAAGTCCACGGAGCAGCATCAAGCATTCTCTTCCTCGATGGGTAACAACCTTAAGGATCTCTTTTTAATCCTAGCCCTTTAATATAAGCTAAACTAGAGCTCCGCTACCACAACTGTCATGCCCCATCCATACGTGACCGGCCAGGTGCCTTGCGCATCAGTTAGCATGACACAGGGCACCCAAAGGCCTACATCAACGATGGGCAGAAGCTAGCCCGACGGGCAAAACAATTATTGCGTAGCTAAGACCAACAGAAACATCATAAGTCGGATTATAAAACCGTACCAAAGCATCCAGCTTACGTTACACAGGTTACATACAACATAGTTGGGGCACTACAAGTGTTCATGCGCTAGTTATTCTTATAACACAAAGTCTAGCTAGAACCAGGTTTGGCTAAGTACCCATCGTCAAACCAACGAGTCTCTCGAGCCTTCCCTCACCAAGCTGATTAAATCCTTGCCCTGAAAGGGAGTGGAAAGAGGGGGGGGTGAGTCCACAGGCTCAATAAGTAGGTGATCAAACTAGCAACAGCAATAACACATACAAGTAGTAACAACATCCAACAGCTTCTCATCAATCCACCGTGAACAGCCCACGGGTAAGCTATCGTGGGGTTGTAATAGCCCTTCCTGCATGGTCTGGTAACCTTGCCAATAATGTTACTTCTTAGCCAACAGCCCCACGTACGATGCACAACAGATTGGCTACCAAAACCACAAAAGGCGCCAAGCACAACACCACCATCATCTCATAGACCAAGCAGCCTAGGAGCACTACAAGGTTCATCATCAATATCGTCTTATGAAAGTGTTATGATGCAAATGTAATGCATGAAATGCACAGCCCGAATATCGGACTCGTCAACAAGCCAAGGCATCATCATCTTATCATCAACATCACACCATTGGTGCCATCAACAAGCAGATTGGGTCATTAACCAACAAGCAGCATCATCAACCATTACAAGCATGACAACCCAACTTGCCTAGAATTAGGCCTCACTAGGCCCTTCACCTTCTCTTGGTGCTCCTTGGGCTTTAGCACCTGCCACACACAAGCATACATCAATATATAGCACATCAACACATACATGGAGTAGAAGCTCATGTAGGTTAGCCTATACATTCATTAGCCTAGTTAAGACAATCGGTTAGCACCAATGCATATATTGGCATGCCAACCCCTGCCATCTGTCCTAACCAAGTGCAGTAGCATAATTATTCAAGCACTTATTAGACCTATAAGCCATCAGGTTCTCCTGTCCAGGCCAATTAAGCACTGGAGGGACCAATTGACCACCAGCAGGAGTAATTTTGTGGACCAGGCGCACCAATTGGCCTCCTGCGGGTCAATTGTGCCCCAATTCCACCAGCCAACGCCTCTAACCTACATTATATCCATCCTCAAGCCAACATCCAACAATAAAACCACATATTCCTCACAAAATCGAATTGGTGCACTGTCCAAGCCAACAACACACCAAGCAAGCCAAACAAAGCAAAAACCCTTAAGAATTCCAACCCAAATCACTTACCTCCCTCCTTTGTGTGCTAATTGCTTGAGAAAGCTTAGAGGATGGCTGAGTATTTCCTCTCCTATGCCTCTTACGTTTTTGACATATAATGAGGTTTGGGATGCTTGGAGAGGCAGTAATGGCTAAGGGAATCAAATGACTAGGCAGCCATCTGTTGCCTTTCCATCAGAACCTGCCACCTGCCCAGACAACTATCCACCTCCTGCCTACTTTCTACCAGAATCTGACACCTGGCACATGCAACTCTCCATTTCTTGCTTGCTTTCCACTACTGCTTGTCTTCCCAATCAGTACACTCAGCCAGCTCACCCCAAACTCAGCTTTTGGATAATCCACAATTAGCTTTCCCCAAGCAATTAGTGCATTCTAATCAGTGATTAAGACTAATCACCTGTTAATTAATCCACCCATACCAGCTACTGACTAACTAAGCCAATGTCTAGCCAACCGCGGCCTATTGAGACCAAGTCCCATTCCAGCACCTTTCCTTCATAAAGTAAACACTTTCAGTCTCAATTATACGGGTTATCACATTATTGCAGCTCAATTTGAGCTGAAACCAAGCCTTTTTCAGCTTGTGGAGAATCAAACTTTTGGAGGATTACCATCGGAGGACCCGCACCAGCACCTACACAATTTCCTTCAATATTGTCACACTATCAAGATCAGGGATTATAGCGAAGATGCCAAGCGGATCTGCCTTTTTCCTTACTCATTGCGGGACAAGGCTCAAAAGTGGCTGACTAGCCTTCCTAACAATAGCATCCACTCTTGGGCTGAGATTTAGACTGCGTTCTTGAGGAAGTATTTCCCAACAAGCAAACAGACTAAACTTCAGGTGGAGATTCAAAATTTCCAGCAAAGGAGTGATGAGTCCCTCAAGGAAGCTTAGGACAGGTATCAAGATTTGATTGCAAGGTGCCCAAATCACTTTGTTCGATCGCTGGTGTTGCTGTAAACCTTCTATGATCATGCGTCACCAGCCGAACAATCCACTTTGAATTCTATCACAGGGGGGAATTTCTTGGCTGTACCCTATAATGAAGCTTGCTGTTTGATGGAGAATCTGGCCGAAGAAACCACTAATAGGAACCAGCCTAGTTTCCTACAGCTTGACTCTGTTCGAAAACTTGAAGCAGGAATGGCAGCCATCCAACACCAGATTACGGAGATGGGCAGCAAATTTGATAAGCTGATGGTTAGCTCTGTTATTGAAACTGTCAAGAGATGCGAAGCTTGCAATGGTGCTCACATCTTCCAAGATTGCCCGCAGTTGATGACCGAATAAGCACACTATATCAATCGGTAATCCATTCCATACCAACAAGGGGGTAACCAATATTATCAGCAACCTCACCCTTACAATCAAGGGCAACAAGGTTATCAAAGAAACCAGTAGCAGAATCCTCCTCAAGATATGATGAGCATGCTTCAGGCTATTATGGATTCTCAAAACAAATTGGTGGCAGATGTTCAACAAATCAAGGCCCACTCAAAAATCATTGATAACCAGATAGCCCAGCATGTGCAACAGCTCAGGAACAATCAAAGGCAGCTACCAGGTCAAACGGACGAAAATCCTAAGGGACAGTGCAACGCCATTACCCTGCGCAGTGGCAAGGAACTGCAATAGAGTGACCCTGTTCGCCAGCCTGCAGTGAAAAAGAATGAAGGAACTGGTTTTGCAGCTAAAAAGCAGCAACCAAAGACATCTAAAGGGAAGGAAAAGGTGGAAGAAAAGATAGAAGTGCAGCCATATATGCCTCCTCTTCCATACCCCGAAGTTTACAAGAATACAAAACTTGATGCCAAGTTTAGGAAGTTTGTGGAGATGTTGAAGAAAGTGTGCATTAATCTTCCCTTTACAGAGGTGATTAGTGAGATACCGAGCTATGCTAAGTTCTTGAAAGATCTTATGTCCAAGAAAAGAACCATTGAGGATGCCGAGACAATTCCCATGACCGAAAAGTGTGGTGCACTTATCTTGCAAAAGTTTCCAGCAAAGAGGAAGGACCCAGGGAGTTTTTCTATTCCTTGCATTGTTGATACTCTGAAAATTGACAAAGCTTTGTGTGATTTAGAGGCAAGTGTCAGCTTAATTCCTCTGTCCCTTGCTATCAAAATGTCAATTGGAGACTTGAAACCCACCAGGATGACCTTGTAGCTTGCCGATCGAAGCATCAAACATCCTATAGGGATCTTGGAAGATGTCTCAGTTCGGGTTGGAAACTTGCATTGTTGATACTCTGAAAATTACTTAAATGGAAGAGTGTTCAGCTAAGACGACATTAAAGAAGCTCTTCTCAGGAGGCAACCTGAGATTTTTGGAGGTAATTTTCAGTTTATGCATTTTTACTTTTAATTTTCTTTGTTGTTTATTTTATTTTGCAAAAAAAAGAAGAAAAATCAAAAAGACAAAAAAAATAGAGAGCAAGCAAGCATAACACAACGTGGAGGACTTGGGGATGGGACAATCACCAACAAAATCCAGAGAAGCATCCCTTCTCCCTTTTATTTATCTTTCTGTATTTTGCTTGGTTCACATACCCCCATACAGGCACCCCTAACAGCGTCAACCTGTTTGCATTTTAGTGTTCTATATTGTGTTCTTAAACCCACCCATTCCCACCCTTATCTATTACACATGCTAGTTTTTAGGTTTGGGGGTGTCCTTTTATGTCCTGTACTTGCTCTTTTATTGCTTTCTGTGTTTTTTATTTATTTGTTGCTTTGTATCCCTTTTTGTGTTTCTTTTGGTCCGGTGAGGACACTGTTCCGTTTAGGCTTGGGGGTGCAAATTTACAATTTGTGGCATTGTTTATTTTTATGCATGAACTTTTGTTGCATGGGCCAAAGGATTTTCGGTTTGTACGGTGCGACTCTATTCAATTCTGCTTGCGTTAATTTAGCCTTGAAGAGACTTTTCTTTTATTTATTTTGAACAAATACTGAATCAGGTCTTTAAGTATACACTAAATACCACATGAAAACTCTAATTCTTGATCACATTTAGCCAAAGTGATGTCCTTAGGATTTGGATAGTTTCGAAATTCTTAAAACTTCTAAAGGGAACAATTATCCTAGAACACCTCTTATACTTACATTGAGGCGAAAATTATAGCACAATCTTGACTAGAGACATGATTTAGGCCATCTTTGATTTTCACCAATACTTAAGCTTTAGCCTACCCTTGATCAACATATCCTTTGTTAGACCCTTTGAGCCTTCTTTAGATGGTCATTCATTCTTTCTGTTACCTATAACTACCACCTCACACCTTTGCAGCCAATTACATGACCATCATGTACCTGATCAACACAACCTTTCTTGAAAATAACCTACACCCTTCTGTCAACTTATTGAGTTTACATTTTTTGCACAACAATTTACGAAGAGCATTGAACAGAAAATTTCACTTCCAACGGGCTCACCCTGTTTAAAATTTCTGTGAAAAGAATACTAGCTTAAGCAACCAGTTCTCTCCACACATAAAAAATATATATAGAAAAAAACACAAAAAAATACAATTTATGCGTGTGCATTTGAGTTGAGCAGGGCAGATTATTCAAAGAACATTACTGCCAACGAACAGGGTCAGTCTGTTGAAACTTCAAGATATTCTAATTCTGCAAGATTTGGATTCAATAATTTGACAGACTTTTGAACACTCTTTCCCCTTCATTCAAAACACAAACCTAACCTCATTTCAACCCTTCATCAAGCCCTAATGATCTCTGATTATTGATTTGTGCCCATTTGTGGAGATGCATGTTTTGAGTTGCCTAAGGGATACTGTCTCTAATTGTTCGATTTCTAAGCATATCTTTTGAAGGACTGATTGGATTGAATGTTTGTGAAGGAATTTGAATTTTGTTTGTGTGTAATTTGGTGAGCTTTAAACCTGAGATTTTTATGAGCAAACTTTTCAAAGATGGTTCTCTCTGAGGCTAAGTTACAGGTTGAATTTGAATAGGGTCACGCTGGTACAGAATTGAAATGACAACATCCATGTGCATTTCTTATCTTTTTCCTTGATCGGTTTACTGTTTAGTTTTGCTTGGGGACAAGCAAAAGTTCAGGTTTGGGGGAATTTGATATGTGTGCATATCATATACTATTTTGGAGAATAAAATACTCCTTTGGCCAAGCATTTAGTTAAGATCATGCATGTTATTTATAGTTTTAGCTTGTTTTCCACTAGTTTTGCTTCTACTTTTTAATTTATGCTTCCAGGTACCTTTTGTTGCAAAATGACTTGATTTTTGTTGAATTAAAGCCCCTTGAAGAATTATGGAGAGTTTGGAGCCAATTCATTAAGATTTCTTGACGACGAGTTTTCAACAGGGTCACACTGTTGGAATCTGCGGACAAAAACCTGGAGCTTTATTACTTGCTGGCTAATTAATAGGACACCAACCTACTGCTATTTCTAAGGAAATAAAAGAGATTTGCTGCCCAAAATAAAAAGAGAACTCCTAGAAAATATTAATTCCTACTTTTTAGTTACCTTAGCTAGATTCTAGGAATTAAAGGCTAGGGTTTTCACTACAATAAAATGAAGAATCGGCAGCAGCAAAAAAGGACTTCTTTTCTGGAGCTTTATTGTCGACAGCAGCAGGTGGAGAAGAGGGCTCTCTAGTCGATTTTATTTTGTTCTTTATTACGGTTTGTAAGATGAACAAGTCCTCCATGCTTATTTTCTATTTTATTATGAACTAATCCTCTTTTCTAGATCAACAGGGATGTAGCTACTCAAGTTTTTTTATGGTTTGATTACTCCTCAAGCAATTTTCTTATTCGTATTCTTGATTGATTTGTGTGTGCTTTATTCAAGGATTGAGACTGGCCATCTTTAGTTCTTGCCTTAGGTTTTAAATCAAGTACCGACAGGAGAAGTTTAATTCTGGAAAATCACAAAACAACCTTAATCTAGAGACTGAAAGGTAATAGATTATTGTGGAATTAGTAACAACACAAAGCATCATTACTCTTAGGAATAGGTTTGATCCTTGACAGTGGTAAGATTGACCTCTGAGACGAAATTATACCTCCAAAAGTCGATAATTTCACCCTAGGTTGTTACCCATCAAGAAAATGAATAGAAAGCTGTAGGGTTTTAGCGAACAGTGTCACCCCGTTTGCGGACACGGAACAGAGTCACCCTGTTAGCAGAATCTGGAGGATAATTAAGGCATAAAAGGATAGAGTAGTGAACCCCGATTGATCTACGCTTTCTCACATCTGATATCTTCATACTATTTACGATTTAATTTCGTTTATTTTACTGTTGAATCGCAATTTTATTTTATAATCTCCAAATCTTCATAATTTTACTGTTTTCGGCCTAACGGAGTGAGACTGTTGATTAGTTATTTTGCCTAGTCCCTGTGGATACGACCTTGTGTGCTACCTCGATCTGTGCGCTTGCAGATTTTTACGCATCAATTATCATGTCTCTTGTATAAGATAGAAGTCGACCTGAGCTAACGACTTCTAATCATGTACCTAGCTCACATATATTTTTAATATATTCCCGGTTTCGACCAAAAAAAAAACACGCATCTCTCTCTCTGTTTCCCCTTTTATGTCTTCTTTTCTTTTCTTTTGGTTTGAATGCACTATTAGATAGAGATTCTGCCTTGTCATTACGCAAACTGTCTCTCTCCGGACAACCCTGATACCCTCATATCTTAGGATGGTAATTTTCCCGGGTCTACCCGAGACCCACCTGAAACCTGCTTATACGGGTAGGATAATACCCAACTTTGACTGGGTAAAATGAGGATAACGTAATATTCGGACCCGAATTGACCGGGTCCGGGTAGGGTCCGGGTTTGGGTCCGGTTCTATCCTATACCTACCCGTTAGACCCAACCCATTATAATACCCTAAAATTCATTACCCTTTTGCAAAAAATAAAGCTGGCTTTCTTTTTTATTTTATTCTCTTCACACTCACTTTTTTTTTTCTCTCTGCGGCGCATTCAAACTGTTTATTCCTAATTTATTTAATGGTAACTGGTAAGAAATTAAAAATCAATTATCTCTTTATTTCTAATGCTCTCCCTGTGCTCTTTTTCTATTAGTTTTTTGGTAATCGACCTACACTTTTTTATGCGTTAGTTGAATACTGGGTTAATTGAATTAGTATACGTATGAAGTAATGATAATGTAAAGTAATTGGTTTTGCCACTTTTCATTCAGTGGCCTTGAGTTGTCATTCGATTGTTGCTACTGTCAGTGACTTTTGTAATTTCCATTCATATATGATGGCTTAGGGTCTTTAAGTCTTAACAAAGGATTGATGCGTTCTATTTCTTTTGCTCATTTTTTTTTGATCAGCAGGAACCATTTTCATAGATATATTAAACTTTACAATTGCATATCAGTTCATCCCAGGGCAGGCCAAAATGAAACACTTACCCAACACCTGGGGTTCTAATATCAGTATACAAAATTTGCATAAGTGGAGTTGGCAAAGAGGCAAGCCAATCCGGAGGCAGCTTTCCCCTAAGAAAAGCTGAAGCGAGGAAGTGGGCAGCCCGATTGGCTCTTCTCTTTACATGTGTAAATTTGAAATGCAAAAACACAGGAAGATACATATCAATGTCAAATAGAAAAGCTTCAATGGACCACGCTCACTTTTCCTTCTCCATTGTCGCCTGCGTTACAGCCTCCAAGCAATCACTTTCAAAGATCACAGATTTCCCGGCCCGCCTAGACGCCAGAAACACCGCAGCACGCAACACCTCAACTTCGGCCGCCAGAGCTGAAGAGGAATGCATTTTCATAACGCAACCATCTAGTACCCTGCCCGCAGCATCCCTCACAAGAACACCCCCTGATGCTTTCTCTGTGGACTGATCGTAAGCTGCATCACAATTCAATTTGACCCACCCTTGAGGAGGGGCCTTCCAAACAGAATCGGGACGGCAGTGAACTGACACAGCGCGACTGAACACACTCTTCTGTTGCGCCATGTATTCATCACATGCCTCACTAGCTTGGATTGCTAGTTTGACAGGGTCTTCAGACACCTGTTCAAAAAGAAAAGAGTTCCGAACTTTCCATAACAACCAACATAAGTATGCTATCTGGGAGATTATTCTTCCACTATCTAGACGACCAAATTGAGAGTAAACAGAGGCCCACCATTGTTTAAAATCAAAATCTCCATTACTATCAGGTTTGTATCCGAGACTAGATGCAAACCAGACCGTGAGAGCAAAACTACATCTGAAAAAAATATGTTCCACAGTCTCAACCTCAGTCTCACACTTAGGACATAAAGAGGGCACCTGGAAATGTCTACGAAGTAAATTGGAACTGGTTGGTAATGAGTCATGACAAGCTCTCCAGAGAAAATGTAGGACTCGGGGAGATACTTTTATGTTCCACACAAATTTCCAATTCCAACTTGGGCATACCGAAGAGGATGAAGAGGGTAAAGCACCGGTGGAGTTGTTCTTAGAGCTAACTATTAGATTATAACCCGATTTGACACTATAGACACCATTCCTAGTGAAATGCCAGATTAACTTATCAAACATAAATGACCTGGGAATGGGAATTTTAAGTATACAGGAGCGTTCAAAGTCAGAGAACAAAGAAGAGAGAAGGGCAGAATTCCATGACCTGGATATAGGATCGATAAGTTCAGCCACTCTTGAAATATGATGGCTCGGAGACCTTGGGGAGGTGATTTTGAAACCTGAAATAGTAGGCACCCAACAATCCTGCCATATATCAATTCCCGCACCATTACCCACACGCCACCTTAAACCAGCTAGGAGCAACTCCCTACCCTCCAAGATACTTGACCAAGCCCAAGAAGGCCTACATCCTTTCTTTGCCTCTAGAAAACCAGATTTGGAAAAATAAACACCTTTTAAAACCTGGACCCAAACCGCCTCCGGGTTCTGCAGGATTCTCCAAGCCGTTTTTGCCAACAAAGCTTGATTGAAGAGCACTGGATCTCTAAATCCCAGCCCACCCCTGGATCTTGGTTGAATCAATTGATCTCATTTAATCCAACACAACTTCTTCTCTTCATCCTGTTGACCCCACCAAAATCCCCTAATATCTTGACAAATTTTGGTACACACCTTTGCAGGGATTTTAAAACACAGCATACAATACGTTGGTATTGCCGCAGCTACCGCCTTAATCAGAACTTCCCTACCTGCCTCGGACAAACACTGCTTCTTCCAGCCCGCTAATTTGTTCCTTACTCTCTGTCTAATATAACTTAGCGCTTCAGCTTTCGATCTGCCCAAGATACTTGGTAAGCCCAGATATTTTTCCTGTTCAGAATACGTTGGCATCCCAAGAATCTCCGCTATTGCACTTTTCCGATCTACATCCACCCCTTTTACAAGAAGATGCCAGACTTAAGATTGTTAAAAAGTTGTCCGGAAATCTGACAATAGTCATGTACGATCTGCTTAACTTCCTTCGCGTCTTCTGCCGTTGCTCTATAAAAAAGCAAAGCATCAATAGCGAAAAATAGATGCGAGATGGATGGACACTTCCTGGTGATCTTAAAACCGAAAAACAGTTTAGAAGACTCTCCTTTCAGCAACATAAGTGACAACACATTAGACACCAAGATAAAAAGGTAAGGAGACAAAGGATCTCCCTGCCTAATTCCTCTAGACGGGCTGAATCTTGCAAGCTTCTCCCCATTGAACAAAAGAGTATATGACACCGTTGAAACACATTGCATAATCCAGCCTATCCACTTCTGATGAAACCCCATCTTGGTGAGCACCAACTCTAAAAAGCCCCAGTCCACCCTATCATACGCTTTCGCCATATCTAATTTGATAGCCATGAATTTCTCCTTGCGGCGTGTGCGGGACCTGAGAGCATGAAAGGCTTCATGTGCCACAATAATATTATCTTGAATCTGACGATTAGGTATGAAGGCCGACTGGAACTGGGTAACTAAACTGCTAAGGAAAGGCTTCAGACGATTGGCCATAACTTTGGAGATGATTTTGTAAGAAAAATTGCACAAACCGATGGGTCTCAACTGATTAGGTTCCTGAGGAAAACTGATTTTGGAAAGGAGAGCGAGATAGGTATGATTTAATTCCCTGAGCAAGAACCCTGAATCAAAAAAACTACGGACCGCCACCACCACCTTGTCTTTTACGAGAGCCCAATTTTTCTGGTAGAAAGCCCCATGAAACCCATCCGGGCCAGGAGGCTTTGTAGAGCCCAATTCGAAGACAGCTTGCCGAACCTCATCCGTACTTACCACCCTTACCAAAACCTGATTCATCTCCTCAGATACAATTGGGTCAATGCAATCCAGAACCTGCAAATTAAGAGTAGTATCCTGGGCCAAAAAAAGACGCATAAAGTGAGACAACACCAAAGACTTCAACTGTGACTGATCATCAACCTGGTGTTGCGATCACCTGCAGCTAGCCAACTAATTCGAGATCTCTGCAGCCAGTACTTCTCCTCTTCCTCCCATAGAGCCTCCAATCTCCCTTCAATCCTTCTTCTTTTTGTAACAACATCTGTCGTGTTGGCGTCACGGAACAACATGGCCAATTCCTCAAGACACTCCTTAATTTCCGAATTTGAATTAGGGAAATAAGCTCTGCTCCAGGCAATCAGGTCATCTCTACAACAAGCCAGAGATTTCATTAAACAAAACATCCGAGAACCCTGAAAAGACTTACCCCATGCCTTCACAATGATCTCCTTACTCTCCGGACAATCCAACCAGCGCAAATCCACACGAAAAGGAGATTGCTTTCTCCTGAACTACTTCTGCAAGTACAAAATGATCGGGGAATGGTTAGAACCCACCGGAATATCATGGATGACCTGATAGTCTTGGAAAAGTGAAATCCATTGCTCGGTGGCCATAGCTCTATCTAATCTCTCCTGAACTTCCTCCTTGCCAATACGAAGGTTTGACCACGTGTATGGATACCCTTTAAATCCCAAGTCCACCAAACCATTCTGGTTGATAAATTGTACAAAAGCAGCCATATGATGCCTATTCACAGAACGCCCTCCCACCTTTTCAGAATCATCAGCGACTGAATTGAAATCACCTAATAAAAGCCAAGCCTTCTGTGTGGCAGTTCTCAGGCCAGATAGTTCACCCCACAGCTCTCTTCTACCTCGCTGGTAGGGAACCCCATAAACAAAAGTAGTATACCACTTACATCTCCCATCAATAGTCGAGACGGAAACATCAAAAAAGGAAGAAGAAGAGGCATCAATTGTAATCATCCAATCATCCGTCCACCATAAGGCCAAGCCCCCTGCCTTCCCAACCGCATCTACATAGGTTCTATTAGGATATCTTAACCGTCTACCAATCCTATCTACTCTGTTGCGTCGACATTTTGTCTCCATAAAAAACATAACAGAAGGGCGGTAGAAGTTTACTAAGCCCTTTAAGGCTTTGACCGTCAGGGCCCGCCCAACACCCCGACAGTTCCAAGCTAAGAACGTCATGGCGCCGATGGTGGCTGTTGACGGCCAGCCACCGAAGCCTCTTCCTGGGTATTCTTCAAAACGGGGCGCTGTTGACCTGGATGAGACACCTGAGTAGGGAGGCAAAGACTCAAGCTTTCAGAAAGCCTCTGATCTAGCTCCTCAATTCTGACCCCTGCCGATTTCTTCCTAGCCCCTGACCTGCTTACCACAATTTTCCTCCTCTGACTTGGATCCTGAAACAGCCGCCATAAATATTTAGGTCTTTGTATGAACAATTCTGGACTGGGTGGTAAATCCTCCTCGGGGTCTTTAAAATTGGTGGTTAAAATGTCCCAAGAGCCCACATTCTTTTCATAGACCAACCCAGATCCCCTAAGATAGTTGTGCTTGGACATTTTTGGGTAGTGTTCTTGGCCTTGGAAAACAAAAGGAGTTTCAGCACCCTCCCAAGGCCTCTTTTTAGCACCATCAGGGCCCAAGTTCGCAAAAGGAAGATGAGTTGTAACTGACGATGGCCCAGCCTCAACAGTGGAGACACTCAACACATTTGGACTTGAGACCCGAAACAGCCCAGAAGTATTAAATGGACCCACCAACTCTTTGCCACTCTGTACAACTTCAGTTTTGGAAATATCCTGCTGTTCAAAACGCCTAGAGGCTTCTTGATTTGACAAAGGACATTCTCGAATTGTCAGAGAATTAATTGCCCTGCTTCCAGTTTCCTCTGTTACTGCAGCCTTTTCTTGATTCTGAACCCGATCTTCACGCTCTCTACGTGCGTTAAAATCACTTCCCCGCTTCCAGACCTCCGGATCGCCATCACAGGAGCGAGTTGAATGATCAATACGGCCACAGTCATAACAAAAATCTGGTAACCTCTCATAGAAGAATTTAACATACACCTCTTTACCATCTGGACGGGGCCAAACACAAGCTGTTGTAAGAGGCTTATCCACCTTCATAACCACTCTCATGCGAAAATATTGATCTAAACACCAATCGTCATCATTATGGTTGCCAAATTCATTCTCCAACACTTCTATAAAAACCTTCCCGATCTCCAAAGCATTAGTTCGTGTCTGAAGATTAAGAGGTAGACCCCAGACATGAACCTAGAAGATGGAGCTGTTAAACTGCAATTCCTCAAACATAAGATTTGGGGGCCATTCTCGAAGTATAAGATGGCTTCCCATAATCGTCCAAGGAGCCCTATTGAGGACACGCCTCTTATCTGCCTCATCCTCAAACTTACACAGATATACATTGGCATCAACATCATGAATTCACAGCCCGCCGATCGTACCCCAAGATTTCTGAATCGTCACCTTCACAGCCTTCCTATTTAGGACCACCTTACTGAGCAGCTTGGCCACTAGTACTTTCTTGGAGATCCTCCGGTTAACTTCAGGGTCTTCTTGAAGAGCCACTTTCGGGTCTCTACATTGCAGTCTTTGGGTCTGCTGTATCAGAGTGTCAATACCCATTTTCCCTTGGTCTCTGGTCGCCATCAGTGCCTAGAGAGCCTGAAACTTAGGTTCCAACCAGAATCACGTGAGAGAATAGGAAAAGCTAAACAAATAAGGAGATGGAAAGGGTGAAGACAAGACCCAGTATTGACAAAGCAGAGAGAATGTAGGTAGAAAGCAATAAGTAAGGATTCAGAATCCAACAATAAGAAAGAAAACTACCGAAAGACCCGCACTAAAAGCCCAAAGACAAGGCCATTAATGCAACAAACAAACCAACCTACATAGATGGAATACTAAGACGAAGGACCCTCATAAATGAAATAAAGACACCCAACAAATATACAACAAAGACCAGAACAAGACAGATGCAGTAATAAGGAAAAGATAAGACAGGAAAAACACAGACTCCAGAAAAGAAACAATACACCAAAGAAATAGCAACCCCACTAGTAAAGGTCTATAGACAGATCGGGTTACAACTATTAGATAAAGATGGATGGGTTTGTAAATGAAGAAGTAGATCTAGGAGTAGCAAGGTTGTAGAACAATAAGTTAGTAGAGGTGAAAAGCAAAGTTCACAGCCAGAGGTTTTACTCTCTCACGAGAGAAAACGGAAAAAGTCTCGCCCTTATTTCTTTTGCTCATTCATCAATAACATATCACTCACGATTACCATAATATATATAAGTAATTGGTTTGGAATTTGGCTAGTGCTTTGGAATTCGAGTTCAACCATTATTTTTCTTTTCATCGCCTGACCCTACTCAATTGTCATCCCTACTCACATCATCAATACTAGAAATCTTTTGGTGACAGAGCTTAAACCCATGAATATGAATTAATTAATTTGTTCTAAAAAAAAATGAATATGAATTAATTTGGTGATTAGTGTATATTTTTTTTTTTGTCGAAAAGGTAAAGATATATTAATAAGAACCGAGTACAACATACATATGAGAATTACATAAATTGTTAAAAACTAGAGACAAAACAGAATTAAAGGCCACAAACATGGTGGAATAAATCCACAAACAAAGCATAGACCATAAATACAAAGTGATTACACTTAGATCCGGACATAGGCAAAGATTAAAATACAAACCAAAGAACTTGCAGCTACCCATGAACGGGAGAGCGTGATGTCCGCATAAAGCAGGACTAGCCCCAAACAGCAACCAAGTTCGCTTACAGTGGTCGGCAGCTATCGGCTTTAACTCTGAGACACGAGCAAGCCAAGCAAATACCATCACCGGAGAAACGGGAGAAAGCCAAGATCCGCCCTTGCGAGTAAACACTTCACAGCATGCTCCATACTTCACACAACAATAAACATACAGATCCAAGGTAAAGAGCCCCATAAAACTCTTCTGTGTGGATAAAATTCCCAACAAAGGGTAGAGATCCTAAAAAAGAGGCAAATATCTCAATCCAAATTTAAACGAAGGAGTAGATCTGAATGGGTACAATTATTCATCCAAAACAAGGAGACAAAAACAAAGAAAACAAGAAAAAAAAAAGAAAAGGGATGAGGCTGCCCCAGAAAAAACTAGAGGCGGAGGTTTCTAGAGAGGGTTGAGAGAAAAAATTTTAGAGAGAGAGTTTTTTAGGACAAGGCAACTCCACGGTGATTAGTGTATAGGATTCTTATTTCCCGTGAGAAGACATGAGACAACATCATAGCCTTCGATTTGTCACACTATGATTGGCTTACCCACACCAAAAGCCCCTAACAGCTCAATCCTCCATTAATTAAACAGAGCTAGAAGAACAAAAAAGAAACTAGGGTGGTGGTGGTCCCTTTCTTAAGCAAGAAATATCCCCCAACCTTTTTCATGGCCAAGCTAACCAAAATTTTCAAAGTAGCCGTTACCCCTCCCCTCCTGTACCATTTACCTGTACCATTTAAATACTCATATAAGGTAAGACAGCCTCTAATACTCATTTTTCAACACACCCATACTTATTTATCCCCATTGCACACACATCTCAATATTTTACCTGTTAACGAGTTATACTAGTTAACATTACTTTATCTTTTAGATTTTTTAACAAATATTTTATATCTTTTCTTCATGTATATCAAACAATAAGAAATTGATAGATTTGGAGTTGGAGCTAATAGAAGAGTTGGAGTCTAAACAAACCAAAGATATCCAGCAATTATCTTCTTGAGGTAAGTACTTTGAATATTTTTTATTTGTGGTAGAGTTATCTGTTAAATTTTTTCTCAAGTATATCAAAAAAATAAAAAGTAAATCATGAATCTATATGTACGTCGACCATACATTTGTTTTTGGTGTAAATGATTGATTCATAGTTTGTGGAGAAACAAATTAAAAACTGATCAAATATTATTATAAAGGAATAAAAAGATTAAAACAAAAATAACTAAACTATATCTAGTACTCTTGAGGTTGGTCATGTGAAAGGCAAAGTTTTAACAAGTTAATTTAAATTTTTTAGAATTTTATATTTAAATATAAACAAAGGGTGGGTAATAAAAAAAATTGAGATGTGTTTAATTATTCATTTTAGTGTTAATATTTATATATCTTTGTCTTGTCAGGTAAGAGGTAAAATATTAGAATGTGTGTGCTAGGTGGATAACTAGGTATGGGTGTGTTGAAAAGTGAGTGTTAGAGGGTGTGTTGCTAGTGTAACAGCCCGGGTAAAAATTCATATTTTTACCGGGACTGTAAAACGCTTTGTACAGTAATTTACCATATAAAAATAATCTTGAGTAATTATTTCAGGGTAAATTATGCATCGGATTCCGAAACCAACCCTTACCCCACGTTCTAGATTTTTCCGCGGATTTTACGGACCAGAGTTGGATTTTTTCGGGTCCAGGAATCTCGAGAAAAGTCAAGTTTATCCTCGAGATAACGGACCAGAAATAAAGTCAAGGGGGTATTATAGTTATTTTCTGGTCCGGACGGGACACGACTGCATAATTGAATTATGCAACCGCCTTTTTCCTGTGTGCATGTGAAAGATTGTTCCCCTCTGTGTTGAACGTGATTTTGCGTGTTTATTTCTGCTCATCATCTTCACCATCATTTCCTGCATAAACACCACTGCATCCTTCTCCTGCCTGCAAAAAAACCCATCACCCAGTATACACCTCCTCTCCCTGCAAACACACAAACCCGGTTTCTTCCTTCACTACAAACCAGAAGAAGAGAAAGAAGGGAACAAAACACAGCCACTCAACCAGTGACTGCCACGTCACCCTTCTTCCTTCACTTTTCTTTTCTTCCTTTCTTTTTTTTTCTTCCCCTGCAGCACACCACGCCACCGCCACCCGACACCAACCACCACCACACAAGCCACCGTTGCCATCGCCTCACCTTCCTCCCTCCTCGCACCGCCTTCGCCGCCACCGTTGCCTGGACGAGACAAGCAGACCCGTCTGCCGCCTCCTCGCCTGCAGCCTTCCGCGAACCCGATCCAGACCACCGGCCAAGACCCCTGCTCCCATTTGCCGCAACGCCGTCTCCCCTCTTCCACGTCGCCTTCCTCGTCGCTGTCGCCTCGTCCGTTCGTCGCGCCGTCCATCAAGGTGAGCGGACCCGTGTTGGTAAGCACTGGGTTGAGGACGACCCGAGAGTGTGTCGTTGGGTTAACCCAAGTTTTGCGGTATGGGTCGCGCCTTGGGCTGGGTTGCTTGGGCTTGGGTGTAGCTGGAGCTTGGGCTGGCGCGGGTCTGGGCCTGGCATGGGTTTCATGCTTGGTTCTGGGCTCTACGTCTGGGCCAAGCCTAACCCTTGGGCCCAACTCGATTTAATAAAAAAAAGAGAAAATAAATGTTTATATATAATTCTAGAAATAAAAAAATATATATTACGGATTATAATTTTTGTGAAAAATATAAAAAATATAGTATATGGTTATATTTTGTGAAAATAAAAGAAGTAACTACTTGTTATAAAATTTTCAAGAAAATAAGGTAATTATAACATGATTGTAGTAAATACTCCTAAGGATATATACTATGTAAATACCGGAAAATATATATATGCGTGACTAATTTCTAAAAAGGTTATTTTATGATAACCATAACTTTTGGAAAAGAAAATAAGTGGTAGTAATAATTATTTTTATCAAATATTTTGGAAAGTACATACTTAAGGAAAATAAAAATGGAAAGGGTAATATCAAAGTAAACGCGTATCGGAAAAATAAACGGGTATAAGTAAGGTATAATTTTTGACACTTGAAAATAAATGATGAATTATGATGATAATGGGAATAACCCCGGGGGAGCACCGAGTTGGTCCAGTAATTATTTTACGGTTTACAGTAATAGTCGAGCATTTGCATATCATCTTATGTGTGCATAAATTATTGTTTGATATAGGAGTTGATAACGAGCAGTACCCCGAGGAGCCTGAGCCGGGACACTTCGAGGACTTTCAGGAATAGGAAATCGGCTAAGGTGAGGATAAGTAAATATTTATATACTGCCCGTAATACCAAGTTGTTGTTTGTTTACTATGTGTGTTATATGCTAGAATAATTCTTTGTGGCTGTGAATGGCTTGTTGTGTGATGAGTTAAATTGATGTTTGATGCTGTTGATGATGTTGAAAATATTGCTACTGTTGTTGTTATTGATGATATTGGAATTGTTGGTAAAGTAAGTCTATTACTGTTGTTGTTGACTGTGAGGATTGTGTGAGTTGAGTACCGGGGGTACTGGTATGAGATAACAGTTGGGATAAGTTGTATTATCCAGACAAGCAGAGAGGCTGTGAGCCAGCTCGAGATAATGAGATAATGGTCGGATAGTAGAATCATAGTAACTAGTTGAGGGAGGAGAAATAATAAAACTGGATACATTTAGACATCTAGTAAGTCACAGTTAAATGATGGAACAGCCAGATGGTAGTCTTATTTTTATAGCATTGGGGGAGAGTGTGCTTGGGGTCTGCTCCTTGTCTGTACCAATTATTATTTTAGGCGTTGGGGGAGAGTGTGCTTGGGGTCTGCTCTCTTTCTGTGCCAGTTATACGTTGAGGTACCAGGGCAGGGTCCACGGGCTAGCTAGCTAGACTACCAGGCGACGGCCACCATTTAACTAGTGATAGGGGCCCTGATAATAAAATTGGTATAGCGTGTCTAGAATCACAGAGTGTGTTATTTGAGGTTCGTGAGAACCTTAGTTAATTGCTGTTGATGTGACTTGATTATTTATGGTTGCTTGTATATGTATATTTACTTATGGATTTTATCCGTTGAGCACTTCGGACTCACCCCTCGCCTGCGTGACCTAGTCACATAGTTTTATTGTGCGTAGCTTAGGTACATTCGAGGCAAGCTGTGGCGCACCCTCTGCCAGGCCCGGATCCATCCTGCATTGCATCACTTTCATATTATTGCTTATTGTTGTATTGTATTAAGCCTTCCGCTGCTTGCATTTTATTACTTTGACTCGGTTGCTTGTTGTAGTAATGTTCCCGTGCTGGGACGAGTACTGATGTGTATTATTACTGCTGGCTTGTGATATTTACCACTGTGGTTTCTATAATAAATAATACGTCCTACGTGTTTACTGTGTATAACGGTAAATACGGATCGGGGCGTTTCATTTTGGTAGCGGAGCGGGCTGTAGGTCTTTGGTTGTTGTTGATTGTCTGTGCATATCCTGCTCCACATGTTATAAATATGATACTCATGCATACATCTTCATATAGGTAGGACGAGATGGATCCGGCTGAGGGACACCAGCATGCCTCCCAACAGCACTTGGAAGAGTACCAAGTGTCAATCGGTCAACCGCATGCCTACGTAGAAGAACCACATGTTTACGATGGGGTACCGGGTATGCCATACCAGATGTCCTTGAAGATGATGAACATGATGACCCAGATCCTTCACCGACAGACAGCTGGGGGACCAGTCGAAGACCCTGTTTTTACCAAGCTATCTGAGCTTGGAGCTGAGCCTTTCTCAGGAGCGACTGACCCTCGTGAGGCGGACGAGTGGTTACGTCAGATCGCCAGGGTCATGCTTAAGATCAAGTGCACGACTGACCAGTAGGCGAACTATGCCGCTTCTCTTTTCCGTGAAGAAGCAGCAACATGGTGGGAATCTACCACAAGAGACCTGCCGAAACCAGTGGTGATGCCATGGGCTGAGTTCACGGCCATGTTCAAGGACAAGTTCATTACTGAAGAGTTTCAGGAACGCATGCAGCACGAATTCCTAGAATTGCGCCAGGATAATATGACCGTGACAGAGTATGAGAAGAAGTTTGATCGTCTGTCCCTGTATGTTGGAGATCTGGTAGCAACTACCAAAGCCAGATGCCAACGTTTCTGGAGAGGTCTACATCCTGACATCCGAGCTATCATGGGATGCAAGGATTATGCTGGATATCAGGACATGGTAAGGGATGCTCAGAAGGCTGAGGTTACATGGAGTGATCAACAGGAGTATCGCCGGAAGAGAAATGCACCGCAAGTACCTTCCAGTCAGAACAAGAAGCCACATGTACCTGCCGCTAGTGCACCTGTAGCTAGACGAGGACAGTATCAGCAGATGATTTATGGACGTGGTTGGACTAACAACCGCGGAGCTTCGACTGGAGGATGGAGTGGACTCAGAGTGACTAGTTCTGGAGATAACCCCTTCCGACATCCCATATCATCGGTCAGATGCTTCGAGTGCAATGAGTTGGGACATTACTGTTATGCATGCCCAAAGCTTGGGAGAGTCAGTAACTCTGCACCGGCACCAACAGTTCAGGCCTCTGTGGCTAGCGTGCCAGGTGGATCTAGAGCTCAAGGACAAGGTCGTGGTCATGGAAATCCTTCCGCAAGGACCCAATCTGGAGCTAACCAAAGCACAACAGTTCCTAGAGCTTTTGTCATTATCGCGGAAGAAGACCCTGATGCTGGCCAAGTTATAGCAGGTATCTTTACAGTAGAAGGTAGTGTTGCATTCACATTAATTGACCCTGGAGCTACACATTCCTTTATAGCTCAAACCTATGCTATGCAACATAACTGTGAAGATGTATCCCTAGAAAAACCGATGAGGGTTAGATTACCCGCAGGCATCATAGTGAGGTTAGATAGAGTTTGTAAGGAAGTACCGTTAGTGTACGAGAACGAAACCTTTCCTGCCCGACTCATTGTCATGAACATGGGAGGATTTGACATAATCCTAGGCATGGATTGGTTGTTGAAGTATCAAGCTTTGGTGGATTGCCGAGCTAAGCAAGTAAGGTTGACATCCGCCAAAGGCCGGTCGACTGTTTTGTCCGGAGTGGGGAGAACTACAACCACATGTAGAATCTCTGCTACCAAGGGCTACGGAATGAAGCAACATGGCCCAGATGCTTTGTTGACCCACATTCCAAGCAAAGAAACACAAGATCCTACCCTAGAGCATGTATTAGTTGTGAGGGAGTTTGTTGATGTTTTTCCAGATGATCTACCAGGTTTGCCACCCGACAGAGAGGTTGAGTACACCATCGAGCTTGTACCTAGAGTTACGCCTATCTCGATGGCACCATACAGGATGGCACCAACAGAGCTACAGGAGCTGAAGAAGCAGCTAGACGAACTACTGGAAAAAGGTTTCATCAGACCTAGTACCTCACCATGGGGTGCACCAGTTTTGTTCGTGAAGAAGAAGGATGGTAGCCTGCGTATGTGTGTAGACTATCGCCAGTTAAACAAGGTTACAATCAAGAACAAGTACCCGTTACCGAGGATTGATGATCTTTTCGATCAGCTTCAAAGAGCAACAGTGTTTTCAAAAATTGATCTCCGATCAGGCTATCACCAGATTAAGGTTTCGGAGAAGGACATACCGAAGACAACTTTTCGCACACGGTATGGCCACTTCGAATTCACTGTTGTACCTTTCGGTTTGACCAATGCACCGGCAGTATTCACGTGCTTGATGCACTTGGTACTAATTGAGTTCTTGGATAAGTTCGTTGTGGTCTTCATCGACGACATCCTCATCTACTCTAAGAGCAAGGAAGAGCACGAAGAGCATTTGAGGATAGTGCTTCAAAGGTTACGGGAGAAGCAGTTGTATGCCAAATTCAGCAAGTGTGAATTCTGGCTTGGAGAAGTTTCCTTCCTCGGACATGTAGTAGGCGGGGATGGAATAAAGGTTGACCTTGCCAAAGTTAAGGCTGTGTTGGAGTGGGAGCCTCCTAAGAATGTGTCCAAAGTCAGGAGTTTTCTTGGCCTTGCAGGATACTATCGGAGGTTCATTGAAGGTTTTTTCTTAATAGCCAGTCCCATGGCTAAGCTATTGAGGAAACAACAAGCTTTTATTTAGAGCCCGAAGTGCCAACAGAGTTTTGAGGAGCTTAAGAAGAAGCTGATAACGGCACCAGTGCTAACAGTACCGAAGCCAAGAGTTGAGTACGTGTTGTTTTGTGATGCATCAGGTCTTGGTTTAGGAGCCGTGCTGATGCAAGAAGGACGAGTGATTGCCTATGATTCCAGAAAATTAAGGACTCATGAGAAGAACTACCCGACTCATGATCTTGAGATGGCAGCTGTGATTTTGGCTCTGAAGATTTGGAGACACTACTTGTTTGGAGAGAAGTGTCGAATCTTCATCGACCACAAAAGCCTTAAGTACATCATGACTCAGAAGGAGCTTAACCTACAACAAAGACGCTGGGTTGAGTTGCTTAATGATTATGACTGTACTATCGAGTATCACCCAAGAAAGGCTAATGTGGTAGCTGATGCTTTGAGCCGGAGACAATCGGATGATGCCTCCACTAGTTACTCGATGTTTTCACTTATCGAGTGGAAGTTGGGAGTTGACTTGGCAGTGGATGATACGGGAGCCTTGCTGGCACACATGAGTGTCAAGTCTAACCTAAGAGGATGGATAGTGGAGTTACAAGAAGGAGATCCCAACCTGGTCAAGCTAAAGGAAGGAGTAAGGAGTGGAAAAGAAGACAAGTTTCGTATAGCTGATGATGGAGCACTGATGATTGGGAAACGGATATGTGTACCCAATGTCAGTAATCTGCGTAGTTAGATCTTGGAAGAAGGTTATATGACGCTGTATGCGATGCATCTTGGAAGCACCAAGATGTATCAGAACCTGAAGAGCCATTTTTTGTGGCCTCGGATGAAGAAAGACGTGGCGGAGTATGTCGCCAGATGCATTACTTGTCAGCAGGTGAAAGCCGAACATCAGGCCCCAGCGGGCAAGAAGAGATCGTTGACAATACCAGAGTGAAAGTGGGGGATGATCACCATGGATTTTGTGATTGGGTTACCGATGACTCGGAGGCCACATGATGCTATTTGGGTCATCGTTGACCGATTAACAAAATCGGCTCATTTCCTACCTATCCGCCAAACTGATACCATGGACTCATTGGCGGGTAAGTATGTTGCCGAGATTGTGAGGCTACATGGGATTCCAAAGTCTATAGTCTCAAACAGAGATTCCAGATTCACATCACGTTTTTGGAAGAGTTTACAAGCTACTTTGGGAACCAATCCTCAGACAGATGGACAGTCCGAGAGAACCATACAGACACTAAAGGATATGCTTAGAGCTTGTGCACTTAACTTCAATGGGAGTTGGGATAAGTATCTACCCTTAGCAGAGTTTGCATATAACAACGGCTACAATTCTAGCATTGGTATGCCACCTTTTGAGGCTCTCTATGAAAGAAAGTGTAGAAGTTCGGTATGTTGGGATGAAGAAGGTATGAAACTGATCGTTGGACCGGATTTAGTCAAACAGATAGTTGACAAGATTCAGACAGTGAAACAGTGCACGAGAGCTGCTCAGGATCGGCAGAAGAGCTACGCCGACAAACACCGACGTGAGATGGAGTATAATGTTGGTGAGAAGGTTTTCCTCAGAGTAGCACCTTGGAAAGGTGTGATCAGGTTCGGCAAGAGAGGGAAGCTGAGCTCAAGGTATATCGGACCCTATGAGATCGTGGAGAGAATTGGACCACTAACTTACAGGTTGTCCTTACCTGAAGAGCTTTCACGCATTCATTATGTGTTCCACGTCTCCATGCTGAGGAGATACCGATCAGAACCTAGTCATATTGTGGCCCCGGTGGACGTTGAAGTAGCAGAAGATCTTACCTACACAGAAGTACCGGAACAGATTCTTGCTCGGGAAGTACGTCAGTTACGGAACCGTACCATTCCTATGGTAAAGGTCAAGTGGAGTAAACATTCCGCTAACGAGTCAACATGGGAAGTCGAGGAGCACATCCGGTCCCAGCATCCGCATCTCTTCATCGGTTCGGAGTGAATTTCGGGGATGAAATTTTTTTAAGGGGTAGACTGTAACAACCCGGGTAAAAATTCATATTTTTACCGGGACTGTAAAACGCTTTGTATAGTAATTTACCACATAAAAATAATCTTGGGTAATTATTTCAAGGTAAGTTATGCATTGGATTCCGAAACTGACCCTTACCCCACGTTCTAGATTTTTCTGCGGATTTTACGGACCAAAGTTGGAATTTTTCGGGTCCAGGAATCTGGAGAAAAGTTAAGTTTGTCCTCGAGATAACGAACCAGAAATAAAGTCAAGGGGTTATTATAGTTATTTTTTGGTCCGGACGGGACACGACTGCATAATTAAATTATGCAGCTGCCTTTTTCCTGTGTGCATTTGAAAGATTATTCCCCTCTGTGTTGAACGTGATTCTGCGTGTTTATTTCTGCTCATCATCTTCACCATCCTTTCCTGCATAAACACCACTGTATCCTTTTCCTGCCTGCAAAAAAACCCATTCCCCAGTATACACCTCCTCTCCCTGCAAACACACAAACCCAATTTCTTCCTTCACTACAAACCAGAAGAAGAGAAAGAAGGGAACAAAACACAGCCACCCGACACTAACCACCACCACACAAGAGACCGTTGTCATCGCCTTACCCTCCTCCCTCCTCGCACCGCCTTCGCCGCCACCGCTGTAGAACGCACCACCTGGACGAGACAAGCAGACCCGTCAGCCGCCTCCTCGCCTGCAGCCTTCCGCGAACCCGATCCAGACCGCCGGCCAAGACCCTTGCTCCCATCTGCCGCGACGCCGTCTCCCCTCTTCCACGTCACCTTCCTCGTCGCCGCCGCCTCGTCCGTTCGTCGCGTCGTCCATCAAGGTGAGCGGACCCGTGTTGGTAAGCACCGGGTTGAGGACGACCCGGGAGTGTGTGGTCGGGTTGACCCGAGTTTTGCGGTATGGGTCGTGCCTTGGGCTGGCTTGCTTGGGCTTGGGTGCAGCTGGAGCTTGGGTTAGCGTGGGTTTCATGCTTGGGTCTGGGCTCTGCGTCTGGGCCAGGCCTAACCCTTGAGTCCAGCTCGATTTAATAAAAAAAAAGAGAAAATAAATGTTTATATATAATTCTAGAATTAAAAAAATATATATTACGGATTATAATTTTTCTGGAAAATATAAAAAATATAGCATATGGTTATATTTTTTGAAAATAAAAGAAGTAACTACTTGTTACAATATTTTCAGGAAAATAAGGTAATTATAACATGATTGTAGTAAATACTCCTAAGGATATATACTATGTAAATACCGGAAAATATATATATGCGTGACTAATTTCTAAAAAAGTTATTTTATGATAACCATAACTTTTGGAAAAAAATAAGTGGTAGTAATAATTATTTTTGTCAAATATTTTGGAAAGTACATACTTAAGGAAAATAAAAATGGAAAAGGTGATATCAAAGTAAAAGCGTGCCGGAAAAATAACCGGGTATAAGTAAGGTATAATTTTTGACACTTGAAAGTAAATGATGAATTATGATGATAATGGGAATAACCCGGGGGAGCACCGAGTTGGTCCAGTAATTATTTTACGGTTTACAGTAATAGTCGAGCATTTGCATATCATCTTATGTGTGCATAAATTATTGTTTGATATAGGAGTTGATAACGAGCAGTACCCCGAGGAGCCTGAGCCGGGACACTTCGAGGACTTTCAAGAGTAGGAAATCGGCTAAGGTGAGGATAAGTAAATATTTATATACTGCCCGTAATACCAAGTTGCTGTTTGTTTACTATGTGTGTTATATGCTAGAATAATTCTTTGTAGCTGTGAATGGTTTATTGTGTGATGAGTTACATTGATGTTTGATGCTGTTGATGATGTAGAAAATATTGCTATTGTTGTTGTTATTGATGATTTTGGAATTGTTGATAAAGTAAGTCTATTACTGTTGTTGTTGACTGTGAGGATTGTGTGAGTTGAGTACCGGGGGTACTGGTATGAGATAACAGTTGGGATAAGTTGTATTATCCAGACGAGCGGAGAGGCTATGAGCCTGCTCGGGATAATGAGATAATGGCCGGATAGTAGAATCATAGT
Organism: Turnera subulata; assembly: GCA_028386065.3. Classification (NCBI taxonomy): domain Eukaryota; kingdom Viridiplantae; phylum Streptophyta; class Magnoliopsida; order Malpighiales; family Passifloraceae; genus Turnera; species Turnera subulata. The sequence goes on along the minus strand of JAKUCV010003976.1, from coordinate 40,747 downwards.
AACTAGTTGAGGAAGGAGGAATAATAAAACTGGATACACTTAGACATCTAGTAAGTCACAGTTAAATGATGGAATAGCCAGATGGTAGTCTTATTTTTATGGTGCTGGGGGAGAGTGTGCTTAGGGTCTACTCCCTGTCTGTACCAATTATTATTTTAGGCACTGAGGGAGAGTGTGCTTGGGGTCTGCTCCCTGTCTGTGCCAGTTATACGTGGAGGTACCAGGGCGGGGTCCACGGGCTAGCTAGCTAGACTACCAGGCGACGGCCACCATTTAACTAATGATAGGGGCCCTGATAATACAATTGGTATAGCGTGTCTAGAATCACAAAGTGTGTTATTTGAGGTTCGTGAGAACTTTAGTTACTTGTTGTTGATGTGACTTGATTATTTACGGTTGCTTGTATATGTATATTTACTTATGGATTTTACTCGGTGAGCACTTCGGACTCACCCCTCGCCTGCGTGACCTGGTCACGTAGTTTGATTGTGCGTAGCTCAGGTACGTTCAAGGCAAGCTGTGGCACTCCCTCTGCCAGGCCTGCATCCATCATGCGTTGCATCACTTTCATATTATTGCTTATTGTTGTATTGTATTAAGTCTTCCGCTGCTTGCATTTTATTACTTTGACTCGGTTGCTTGTTGTAATAATGTTCCCGTGCTGGGACGAGTACTGATGTGTATTATTATTGCTGGCTTGTGATATTTACCACTGTGGTTTCTGTAATAAATAATATGTCCCACGTGTTTACTGTGTATAACGTTAAATACGGATCGAGGCGTTTCAGCTAGCATTCCTCATACTCATATATACTCACTCCTATATTCTCTGAAACACTTGTGTCCCAATTTTACAAATAAAAATACATAATCCAAAGGAATTTACCAAAATGTCTCTGAAACCCGGAACACGAAATCCAACACCAAATCATTATCTGAAAATCTTATAAAATCGAGATGTCATAATGAACAAAAGTAAACCGGCTTATCAAGCCATAAATCAACCCGGCAAACAGCTGAAATAACATCGAGAGTCAAACCCCGGCAACTCGCCGACAATGTAATCAGAATCAAGAATGACATCTCAACAAAATCCAACGCAGCGGAAGATAAGGATAAAATAAAAACAAAAGTAGAAAATGATATGCAAGTCGGCTCTATAGATCCAACCGGGAGAAGAAGCACAACTACCTGCTGGATAACCATGTCCGTACTCTGGAAAGGAAGAGAGAGACTGCACGCTAACTAAGAGTCTGGGAAAAACAACGGTTGCGATTATGTGAGTCGCCTACTCAATGAGCAGTATAAATCTAGTTATGTAGGTGTGCAACACAAGTTCGAAAGGAAAGTAGAGAAACAAGCACAAGTAAGCAAACACACAATAACCAGTACTAGCATGCCAACCACTTAAAGCAAACAGTTTATATCTTTCATCTATTGTGTATTAAGTTTTCTTATTATATTTATTATTCAGGGCCCCCTACTGTGTGTGTCGAGCTCGGTCCCGTCTCGTGAGACAACCAGGGCGAAAGCCCAAAATAACCAGGCATAAAGCCCAAATATCACCATAGAGAGAGAGAGAGAGACAGAGAGAAAGAGGGGGGTAGAAAGGGGAAGGTAGAAGGAGGGAGGTAGAAACCGGTCATCACAGACCCATATGCTAAACCGCATATACCATGCTATCCCGCATGCAAACCCGAGGGGTATCACTTCCCGCTCGAACCAACCGGTCATCAGCACACAGTAGCCTATCTTCTACTGTACATTATTCTTATTCATACTTATAAGTTCATGTGTGCCATGAGTTGTGATTTAACAGGGTTGTGTGAATTATTATCTCATTCAAACATCCGGGTTTCCAACCCACAGTACATCACACAGATCACCCAAAATCACTCCACATGTTATATTCCATAACAATTTAAAATCATACCCATCCGGCAAATAGAAACACATAGGCACACAATACAGATCACGGCATGTTAGCAAACAAGGCATGCAAGTCAAACAGACCAATCTAACAAGCATATGCATACAAACATAAAAAGACATATAAAGTCACCTCAACATCGATTTTCCTGTAGAGCTTTCCCCAAAACAGATCCTCCAGCTCCCGAGGTATTACCCGTGCCTGAATACCGACACACACAAATATTACAAAACAATTATCACAAACCGTGCATGCATGATACCTATATGCTCAATTGAGTGAAACCTGACCCAAACTACCCGATTATGCAATTTCAGGGTCTAAGCCCAAAAGGGTATATCTCCTCACTAAAGACTCCAAAAGATAAGGACCTAAAGTTAATCGAGCTTAGGCCCATCTAAACCCAAAATAATTTCTCGGCCTAAAGCCCTCTTCCACAAGTCTGCAATTATCCCAATTTATGAATTTGGGCTTAATGCCCATTCCTTAAAGTCCATAACGAGTTCCCGGGCCTAAGGCCCATCTATGTCCAAAACCGAATCCCGGGCATAAAGCCCATTATGAAGTTGGGCTTAAAGCCCGTTACCCAAGTCTAAAGGTTATCAAATCATCACCGGGCCTGGGCCCAATTTAAACTAATTTTCCATTTAAGGGTTTTCCCCGAGCCCGAGTTACCGTCCTAAAGGTTCTACCCGCGTCGGACAAACCGGTCATAAGTTACTCGCTTCCCGCTCTCGGTTTCTACTATGTAAAATACAATTAGTACAACCCAATTCAGAATAAATAATACATGCCATGAGTGTACAACAAATTATACATCAAGGTAATACCGTTAAATGCCGGAACAAAAACCCGAGCCCTCGCCGGAAAATTCCCGAGCCTCGCCGGATTCCGGTCAACCTCGCCGGAGTTCCCCCAAACTGCCAGAATCCAAAAACAACAACATTCACTCCAAACCCACTGCAGGCAACATCACGAATTAAAGGAAAAAGAAACGGACAGATTGGATTCTTACCCGAAACACTCGCTGCCCGGAATCTGTCCACAACCAAAGCCCGAGCCGTGAAGCACCTCTGCCCGAACACAACACTTCTGCCGGCAGCAACCAGTGACGACCACGATCCCAAATAACGCACCAGACCACTGCACAACCGCCACCCCGAGCATGTCCGACAACCACCACAAACCCGCCACCGATCCAGACATAACCAGCAACCAAGTTAGCACAAAATCGGCCAAGCAACAGAAAAGGAGAAGAGAGAGAGACAACGGGGCTTACTTGGAAACGCAGGCGGCGGCCCTTCGTCGCGTCCACGCACTCGACTCCGACTCGCCCGAGCCCCAAAGGCCTCCTCCTTGCAACCCTTGCTTCGACAACAGGCCGGAGACTCGACGGTGGGCGGCGACGACGACGACGTAGCAGCTCGGCCCTCCCGAGCCCAATACACTCACACAATCCGAGGCGCCCTCGCGTTCTCCGTAGAAGACGACGGTGGCGGCAATTAGTGCTTAAGGAACGGTAGGGATCGATTTGGGGAGAGGAGTTGTAGGAGAGGAGAGGAGAAGGGAGAGAGGAAGAGAGAGAGAGAGGGAGAGGGGGTCGGCTGCGGCGGGAGAGGAAGAGAAGGAAGAAGGGAGAAACAAAATGAAAAGAGAAAAGAAAAAGAAGGAGGGGGGGGCGGCTAGGGTTGGTTGGCCTGGGTGAACGACTTGTCGTTCACTTAGGCGCGGTCAACCCTGGCTACTCAGTCAACTCTTTCTTTTTTTTTTTTAACTCAAAACGTCGTAGTTTTAACCAGAACTACGGTAAACCCCGCGTTTCCTCCCGAAACTCGTTTTGACTCCAACGAAAGCCGTACCCATCACAGTAACGACTTAATATTGATATAACCGAGGTTAAATAATTTATTTTCCTAGTCCAAAAATCCAAAAATTCCTCAAGGGCAAAATTGGAATAAAAGTTTAGAAAATTCCAAAAATCAAATTTTGAAAATCCGGGGCATTACAGTTCCACCCCTCTTATTAAAATTTCGTCCTCGAAATTACAAGGTATGAAATCAGAACAGATTGGATACTGCTCTCTCATATGGGACTCAACCTCCCAAGTAGCCTCATTCGGAGAATGGCGGCTTCATCTGACCCGAACCATAGGAATGGTACGACTCCTCAACTGCCGCACCTCCTGAGCCAAAATCTCCACCGGCTCCTCAACAGAGGTCAAATCCTCAAAAACCTCCACCTCTATCGGGGATACAACATGACTAGGATCAGACTGATAACGCCTCAGCATCAAAACATGGAATACATCATGTATGCGCGACAGCTCCTCCGGTAAAGCCTACCTGTAGGCCAGCGGACCAATCCGCTCCATGATCTCATAAGGACCAATATAACGAGGGCTCAACTTGCCCTTCCTCCCAAATAGGATAACACCTCTCCAGGGAGCAACACGGTGGAAAATTCTGTCACCTACACTGTACTCCATCTCCCGACGATGCTTATCGAAAAAACTCTTTTGCCGATCCTGAGCAGCTCTCATGCACTGCTTAACCACCTCGATCTGATCAACAGTCTCCTGAACTAGGTCCGGACCAACTACTTGTCTCAAAACTTCCTCATCCCAACAAATCGGACTACGACACTTCCGTCTATACAAAGCCTCATAAGGCGCCATACCGATACTGAAGTGATACCTGTTATTATAGGCAAACTCAACTAATGGTAATGTCTCATCCCAAGAACCACTGAAGTTGAGCACACAAGCTCTAAGCATATCCTCCAGTGTCTGTATAGTCCTCTCTAACTGCCCATCGGTCTGCGGATGGAATACAGTGCTGAAATTCAGTTTAGTACCCAAAGCTGACTGTAAGCTCTTCCAGAAGTGGGAAGTAAACCTTGGATCCCTGTCCGACACAATGGATAGTGGAACTCCATGTAGACGGACAATACCCGAAACATACAACCTCGCCAGCTTATCCATTGTATCCGTCTGCTGAACCGGTAGGAAATGAGCTGACTTGGTCAACCTGTCAACAATGACCCAGATGGCATCATGTCGACTCCGGGTCCTCGGTAACCCGATCACAAAGTCCATAGTGATATGCTCCCACTTCCACTGCGGAATAGTCAAAGATCTCAACTTGCCGGCAGGAGCCTGATGCTCGGCTTTCACCTGCTGACAAGTCATACAACGAGCCACAAACTCCGCAACATCCTTCTTCATCCCGGGCCACCAATAATGACTCTTCAAGTTCTGGTACATTTTGGTGCTACCCGAATGCATAGCATATGGCACGTTGGGCGCTTCATCCATGATCCACCTCCTCATGTCATCGACGTCCGGAACACACAACCGATCACCGATCATCAAAGCACCATCCTCCCGGAAATAGAAACTAGAACTCTCTCCACCGAGAGCCTTATTCCGCAACTACGCTAGATGAGGATCACCAAACTGCAACTCCATGATCTTATCCCGCAAGGTCAGTCGGATACTCAAACTGGCAAGCAACGCTCCAGTAACATCCACCTCTAACTGTGCATCCAACGACCTCAGCTCCACCAACGAAGGCAAAGCATAAGAAACTGAGTCCTCATCCGCAGAAGCCACTCTCTTCCGGCTCAATGCATCTGCAACAACATTGGCCTTGCCTGGATGGTACTCAATAGTACAATCATAGTCCTTCAGAAGCTCAATCCAGCGTCACTGCCTCATATTAAGCTCCTTTTGGGTCATGATGTACTTCAAACTCTTATGATCTATGAAAATCCGACACTTCTCACCGTACAGATGGTGTCTCCAGATCCTCAGAGAAAAGACCACAGTAACTAACTCCAGATCATGGGTCGGATAGTTCCTCTCGTGAGTTCTCAACTGCCAGGAGGCATTAGCAATCACCCGACCCTCCTGCATCAAAACACATCCCAGGCCCAAACCAGAAGCATCACTGAACACCGTCTACTCCACTCTGGGTCTCGGAACAGTCAAAACCGGTGCAGAAGTCAACCGACTCTTCAACTCCTCAAAACTCTTTTGGCAACGGTCATCCCCAACAAAAGTATAGTCTTTCCTCAACAGTTTAGTCATGGGACCCGCTATTAAGGAAAAACCCTCAATGAACCTCCGGTAATAACCAGCAAGTCCAAGGGAACTCCGTATCTCAGGTACATTCTTTGGTGGTTCCCAATCCATGACTGCCTTAATCTTGGTCGGGTCCACCTTAATGCCTTCACCGGACACAATATGCCCAAGGAACGCGACCTCATCCAACCAAAACTCACACTTGCTGAGCTAGGCATAGAGTTGTTCTTCTCTCAACCTCTGCAAAACCTGCCTCAAGTGGTCCTCATGTTTGGCCTTACTACTCGAGTAGACCAGAATATCATCAATGAACACTACCACAAACCGGTCCAGAAATTCATGGAAGACCTGTTGCATCATACACATGAACACTGCCGATGCATTCGTCAACCCAAACAGAACAACCACAAAACTCATAATGACCATACCGAGTGCAGAATGCAGTCTTTGGTATGTCTTGCTCTGCAATCCGAACCTGATGGTAGCCAGATCGCAGGTCAATCTTCGAGAAAACAGCACCTTGCAACTGATCGAACAAGTCATCGATCCTAGGCAAAGGATACTTGTTTTTCACAGTCACCTTGTTCAACTGTCTATAGTCCACACACATCCGCATACTGCCATCCTTCTTCTTCACAAACAAGACCGGGGCACCCCAAGGTGAGATGCTTGGTCTAATGAAGCCCTTATCCAACAACTCCTCCAGTTGTTTCTTCAACTCCTGAAGTTCTGCCGGAGCCATTCTGTAGGGCGGTATAGAAATAGGTGCAACTCCCGGTACCAAATCAACTGTATACTCCACCTCCCGCTCCGGAGGCAACCCAAGTAGATCATCAGGAAAGACATCAGGAAACTCCTGAACAATAGGGATATCCTCCACTCCAGGCACTGGTATTGAAGAATCTACCACATGAGCTAGAAAAGCATCACAACCCTCTTGGATCATCCTAAAAGCTTGGATGGCCGAGATATAACACGCCGATAGGGCTCTTCGCTCTCCAACGAACACCAATCTACGCCCCAACAGAGAAGATAAAGAAACTTCCCTGGCCCGACAATCAACTATAGCCTGATGTCTGAACAACCAATCCATGCCTAAGATAACATCAAACTCTCCCAAGTCTTTGACAGCAAGATCAGAAGGAAAACTCTCACTATCATACTCTATCGATACATCTCTACATACTCGATCAACAACTGCAATATCACCAGTGGGTAAACGGACTCTTAGGGGTCTACTAAGATTATCATCTTCTATGTTATGAGTGGTCATGAATGCACGTGATACAAAAGAGTGTGTTGAACCTGGATCAACTAAAGCATGTGCAAACTGACCAAAAACCATAAATGTACCTGCTATAACCTCTGGAGCATTAGCAGCCTCCTCTCGGGTGATGGCATAAACCCTAGGAGCTGCAGCAGACTGAGTCGCACCCCCGCAGTTCGGAGCTCCAGAACCCCCACGACCTCGACCCTGCTGTCCGCCACCCCTGTTCGGACCAGAAGAAACAGCACCACTAGCCACAAAAATTTGAACTGTATACTGGGAACCACTGCCACCGCTATCCTTAATCCACTTGTAATAAGATGACTTCTGGTGTCCCAGCTTATTGCAATACCAACATGTACCCGAGAATCGTGCCGAGGAACCCCGTCCCTGAGATCCAGACTGATAGGACCGTCCTCCCGAGGATCTGCCTGGTCCACTCAGATAACTCTGCCCTCGGGACTTCTTAGAACCTCGGTAAGAAGAACCCTGTCCACCAGAATTGTGATAACCCGACTAATCGAAGCCTAGTATGTTTACTTGATGAGGATGGGCGCTGGGGTGAGAGTTGGCCTCAGTTGGCTAACCTACGGTTTCTGTTGGCTAGCATTGGCTCGGTTTGATAAATTAGTCTTAACTACGGGTTAGTGTGTGCTGATAGCTTGAGAAAACTGATTGAGGGCTAAGTATGGGGGGGGGGGGGGGTATGTTGGCTTAAGCTCATAGGGCAGAATTTAAGTAGGTGGTGGAGAGGAGCTTGAGCAAGGTGGCAGATTTTGGGAAAAGGGGGCTGCAAGTGGCTGCTGACTGAGCTGCTAGCTTGAGTTTAAATAGTCAAGCAAGCACCTCAAGCCCCATTTCTGCCCAGAAACGTGATAGGCACTAAGGGAGAAAATACTTGGCCATCTTCAGGGTTCTCTCAAGCAGTAAGCACACAAAGAAAGGGGGTAAGTGATCTGAGTTGGATTTCCTAGTGGTTTTGGTATGAATTGACTTGCTAGGTGTGCTGTGAGTCTGGACAGTGCACCAATTCGGTTTTGTGGGAAGCCTAAGGCTGTGACGCTATGTGTTTAGGTTATAAGAGGGTTTCTGGTTGCGTGAGGGTCTTAATTAAGTGATTGGGTGTACAGTTGGCCTGGTGGGAGGCCAATTGGCGCGCTAAAATGCGCAGTTGGCCCTGCTGGTGCACCCTTGGTCCCCTGGTTAGCCTGTTGGCGAGCCTATGGGTGTACCAAAGCACCGTACTTAGGTGTAAATGCCTCTTTAATTGATGCTTTGCTACTTAAGTGATGTTGTGCTCGTTGTTAATGTATTTTTATACATGGGCAGGTACTAAAACCCAAGGAGGACCAAAGGAAGGAGAAGGGCCTAGTGAGGCCTGAATTTGTGTAAGTTTGGTTGCATACTTGTGTGATGGCTGTGATGCTTATTGGCTTTGTGGATGATCCAATTTCCTATTGAGATGGCACCTATGGTGCCATTGAGATGTTGATAATGCCTTGGCTTGAGATGAGTCCGATATTCGGGCTATGCATTCCATGCATTCCATTTGCATCATGACATTCCATGAGATGGTATGAGATGTTGAGATGTTGGACCTTGCAGTGCTCCTAGGCTGCTTGGTCAATTGAGATGATGGTGGTGTTGTGCTTGGCACCGTGTGTGGTTGTGGTAGCCAAACTGATATGCCTCGTACGTGGGGCTGTAGGCTAAGAAGTAACACCTGTTGGCAAGGCTACCAGACCCGCAGGTAGGCTAGGTACAACTCCACGATAGCTTACCCGTGGGCTGATCATGGTGATTTGAGATGTTGGTTATTGGATGTAATTTGCTGCTTGTTTGTGTCTATGCTATTGCCTTGTATGTCACCTGCTTATTGAGCCGTGGACTCACCCCCCATTCTTTCCACACCTATTTTTCAGGGCTAGGTGAGTACAAGCAGCTGGTGTGGGCAGGTTCGAGAGGCGTTTCTTTGTAGCGATGGGTACATAACCAGACTTGGTCTCTCTTAGTGTATATGAGCTTGTGAGGGTTGGCTAAAAACTGATACTTGTAGTGCCCCGACTTATTGTATATAACATGTAAAATAAGCGGAATGTTGCGTGTATACGTTCGTGCTTCATATTGTGATGCCCGCTTGAATAATTGTTGCGCGTTAGTTACTGCTGCCCGTCTGGCTAGCTTCTGCCAACAGTTTGGCTTAGGCCTTTGGGTGCCCTGTGCTGGTTGCTGGGCTGGCTCGGGTGCCTGGCCGGTCACGTTTGACAGGGCGTGACAGACTTGGTAGCGGAGCATGGTTATATGTTAAGGGGCATAGGGTTGTTGTGCTTTTGTAGGTTGTTAACCATCACTAGGAACCGTGGGATGGTGAGAGCTAATTCTTTGTGTTGGTTTCCATGCCTTTTTGGTTGCAGGTAAACAAACAAAAAGAAAGTTGGGAAAGGAAGTGTTAACTGATATGGTTGCCCCGGATGTGCAATCTGTTCAGGATGCTGAGGATGTAGACGATGAGACTTATGTCCCGGGGGATGCTGGTGAAGAGTTGCCCAGCGAAACAGAGTATTCAAATGCCTCCTAAGAGATGCCTTTGGAGGTGTTGAAGGCTGGTTTGCATGGGGTTAACAGGGCAGTTGAGACTATCGCGGAAGCGATTGCTGCTGATCGAAAAAGTAGAGAGGACCCGGTACAACGAGAACACAGCGGGGAATCAACTTTGGTGACATTTGTGAAACTTGATCCACCAACATTTTCCGGTGCTGAAAACAAAGATCCACAGCGATTTTTGGATGATGTGTGGAAATGTTGTCGAGTGATGGAATGCACTGATCATCGAGCAGTTGATCTTGCTACTTTTCGGTTAAAGGGTGATAAAGCTAACAATTGGTATGATGCTAAAATGAGGGAGAGGATGCTTGATGCTGCCCCGTGGACCTGGACTGATTTCCGTGCCGCATTTCTTGAACGATTCTTGCCTAAGAGTGTTAGGGATCAAAAAGCGGCAGAATTTAAACTCCTAAGGCAAGGGGACATGACTGTGGGAGAGTATGAGTCCAAGTTCACAAACCTGTCTAAGTATGCCTTGCATTTGATTCCAGATCAGTGGAGGAAGATCAAAAGGTTCATTGGAGGACTGAAGGGTTATATTTATAACTCATTAGTGGCTATACCATTTAGCTCTTATGCTGAAGCAGTAGACAAAGCTCGGGCAATTGAGAAGAAGACTTAAACTGAAAGAGCTGAGGTAAGTGTCAAGACGATGAGGCAAGATAATACTCAAAATCAACAGAGTTTTACTGCTGGTGCAAGCCAATTTCGTGGGCGTGGGAAGACAGGATTGTGGGTTAACCAACCTAGGGCTCGTTTTAGGGGTAGTCCTAGTTATGGTGTCCCAAGCTTTGGGGGGGAGTTCGATGAGACCTGTAACTAGCCAATTTTAGGGTACTCAAAGTATACAAATGAGGCCCAATAGTTTATGCTTCAGGTGTGGCAAGTTTGGACATATGTCACGGGAATGCCCGGTGGGACAAAATTTGTGTTACATATGTGGGCAGGCTGGGCATATAGCCAAGGAGTGTTCTGTTGGACAATCATCTATGGCATCCAGTGTAGCATTACCACCACCAAGGTCACAGCGGACAGATAGCCAGTCTTCCTTCCGAGGCAGAGGAAGTACTAGTCGAGGAGCTGCAAGTAGAGGCAGCAGCTATCAACCTGGCCAGGGACAGGCTAAAGTATTTTGCTTGACTCAGGAGGATGCAAAAGCCTCTAACACTGTTGTGACAGGTATACTGAAAGTTAATTTGTGCCCTGCATTGTGTTTAATTGATACGGGGTGTACGCACTCCTTTGTTAACTCTCATTTTGCTAAGTACTTTAAGGAGATACCTGTTAGTCTCGGAAGTCCGTTGGCTGTGTACACGCCCCTTGATGAGCGTGTCTATGTGGATAGAAAGTATCGGGGGTGTGATATTTGTGTGATGGACCATCACTTGCCGATAGATTTATTGTTGCTGCCATCACTTGCCGATAGATTTATTGTTGCTGATATTTGTATGATGCTCGTGTGGATTGTGCTAATAAAAGGGTGAAGTTTCAGCCTATTGGGGAGGCAGAATTTATTTTTCAGGGGAAGTTTCTTTCTTCTCAACCCCAAATAATTTCTGCGGTGAAAGCAGCTCGAGTAGCACGACGAATCGATTGTTTGTATTTGGCATCAGTACAAAGTGTAGGTGAGCCAAAAATTCTAATTGACCAAGTTCCTGTTGTCAATGAGTTTCTTGATGTTTTCCCCGATGACTTGCCGGGAATACCACCAGAGCGTGAGATTGAATTTGGCATTGAACTAGTGTCGGGGGCAGAACCTGTGTCAATTACACCTTATCGAATGGCCCCTACTGAGTTGCGGGAGCTGAAAACTCAGTTGCAGGATTTGTTGGACAAGGGATTTATAAGGCCTAGTGTGTCCCCGTGGGGAGCTCCAGTTCTGTTTGTTAAAAAGAAAGATGGCTCGATGAGAATGTGTGTAGATTATTGGCAATTGAACAAGCTGACTGTGCGAAATAAGTATCCATTGCCCCGCATCGATGATTTATTTGATCAATTGCAGGGGGCAAAGTACTTTTCAAAGATTGATTTGAGGTCAGGTTACCATCAGTTGAGGATTAAGGAGGAAGAAGTGCAGATAACAGCTTTCCGGACAAGGTATGGGCACTATGAGTTTTTGGTGATGCCATTCGGACTTACGAATGCACCTGCAGCGTTTATGGACTTGATGAATCGGGTGTTCAAGCAATACCTTGATAAGTTTGTGATTGTTTTTATTGACGATGTGTTGGTGTACTCTAAAACTAAAGAGGAGCATGAAGAACATTTGGGAATTGTGTTGCAGATTCTACTGAAAGAGAAATTGTTTGCAAAATTTTCTAAGTGCGAGTTCTGGTTGGAAAGAGTATCATTTCTAGGCCATGTATTATCGGCTAAAGGTATCAAAGTAGACCCGCAGAAGGTGGAGGCAATTGTGAAGTGGCCGAGGCCGACCAATGTGACTAAAGTACGGAGTTTTCTTGGGTTGGTAGGCTATTACCGTCGTTTTGTTGAGGGCTTTTCCTCCATTGCTGCACCATTGTGTGGGTTGACCCAAAAGAAGAAACAGTTTGTGTGGACAGATGCTTGTGAGTCTGGCTTCCAGGAGCTGAAACATAGGTTAACCACTGCACCAATACTTGCATTGCCAAAGGAGAATGGTGTGTATACTGTTTATTGTGATGCATCAAGGATTGGTTTGGGCTGTGTTTTGATGCAGGATGGCAAGGTGATTGCCTATGCGTCCCAGAAACTAAAAAAGAATGAGGAGAATTACCTGGTGCACGACCTTGAGATGGCAGCAGTGGTGTTTGCTTTGAAAATCTGGAGACATTATTTGTATGGGGAACCTTGTGAGATTTACACAGATCATAAAAGTCTGAAGTATATAATGGAGCAGCGGGATCTGAACTTGAGGCAACGGAGATGGGCTGAATTGTTGAAAGATTATGATTGTGTCATCAAATACCATCCCGGAAAGGCTAATGTTGTAGCAGATGCACTGAGTCGAAAATCTGTTGGTAGCTTAGCACATTTCGGTATGGTCAGAAGGCCTGCAGTTGGGGCATGGCATGAATTGTTGGATCAAGGATTGCGTTGCTCGGTTGCTGAATCGGGGGCTTTGCTAGCTTACTACCAGGTGCGCCCCATTTTAAATGAAGAGATAGCAAAAGCTCAGGATGACAATGCTGAAACCAAAACATGGAAGGAAAAAGCAAGTCGGGGGGAACTAGTAGGATTTGTGGTATCGGATGATGGTATTCTAAGGTTGGGCACAAGGATGTATGTCCCTGATGTTGGTAATCATCGTAGCAAACTTTTAAAAGAGGCACATCAGACTCGATATACACTGCACCCGGGTTCCACGAAGATCTATCACGATTTGAAAACACATTATTGGTGGAATAACATGAAGCGGGATGTGGCAGATTATGTTGCTAAATGTTTGATATGCCAACAAGTAAAAGATGAGCATCAAAAACCACCAAGGTTGCTTCAACCTTTGTCTGTCCCAGAATGGAAATGGGAAAGAGTTGCTATGGATTTTGTTAGTGGATTGCCCCGCACTGCGGGTGGATTTGATTCCATTTGGGTGATTGTTGATAGATTAAGTAAATCTACTCACTTTTTGCCAGTGAAGACTACCTATAATTTTGCTAAACTAGCTCAAATTTATATTGATGAAGTTGTGAGATTACAAGGTATGCCGGCATCGATAGTTTCTGATCGAGGTCCGCAATTTACATCAAGATTCTGGCGAAGCTTCCAGGAAGCTATGGGAACTCAAATTGATTTGAGTACGGCATTCCACCCTCAAACAGATGGGCAAAGTGAACGGGTGATACAGATTCTGGAAGATATGTTGCGAGCTTGCGTGCTAAGTTATGGGGATAGTTGGAGTAAGAACTTGTCTTTGGTTGAATTTGCCTATAACAATAGCTACCAGTCTAGTATTGGTATGGCTCCATATGAGGTGTTGTATGGTCGCAGGTGTCGACCACCGATTTGTTGGGATGAAGTTGGGGTCAGAAAATTGCTAGGGCCGGAAGTTGTTGAACTGACAGCCGAAAAGGTGAAAGTAGCCCGTGAAAATCTAGCTGCAGCCCAGAGCAGACAGAAATCCTATGCAGACAATAGAAGACGGGAACTGGAATTTTCAGTTGGGGACATGGTATTCCTCAAAGTGTCTCCCACCAAAGGAGTACTTCGGTTCAAAAAGAAAGGAAAACTAAGTCCCCGATATTTGGGTCCATTTGAGGTACTCGAGAAGATTGGACCAGTGGCGTATCGTCTTGCATTACCTCCGAAGATGTCACAAATTCACCCGGTGTTTCATGTTTCGATGTTAAGAAAATATTTGCCAGATCCCTCACATGTCCTTGTACCATAAGATATTCAGTTAGGGGAAGAACTAACATATAAAGCACAACCAATTATGATAGTAGACAGGCAGGCACGTAGACTCCGTAATAAGGAAGTCACTTCTGTAAAGGTTTTGTGGGAAGATGCTTCAGGGCAGGAGGTTACTTGGGAATCCAAAAAAGAGATGCTGGACAAATACCCGCACCTATTTCCAGGTAAATTCGAGGACGAATTTTATAAAGGGGGAGATGATGTGATAACCCGACTAATCAAAGCCTAGTATGTTAACTTGATGAGGATGGGCGCTGGGGTGAGAGTTGGCCTCAGTTGGCTAACCTACGGTTTCTGTTGGCTAGCATTGGCTCGGTTTGATAAATTAGTCTTAACTACGGGTTAGTGTGTGCTGATAGCTTGAGAAAACTGATTGAGGGCTAAGTATGGGGGGGGGGGGGGGTATGCGTTTAGGTTGTGACGCTATGTGCACCAATTCGGTTTTGTGGGAAGCCTAAGGCTGTGACGCTATGTGTTTAGGTTGTAAGAGGGTTTCTGGTTGCGTGAGGGTCTTAATTGAGTGATTGGGTGCACGGTTGGCCTGGTGGGAGGCCAATTGGCGCGCTAAAATGCGCAGTTGGCCCTGCTGGTGCACCCTTGGTCCCCTGGTTAGCCTGTTGGCGAGCCTATGGGTGTACCAAAGCACCGTACTTAGGTGTAAACGCCTCTTTAATTGATGCTTTGCTACTTAAGTGATGTTGTGCTCGTTGTTAATGTATTTTTATGCATGGGCAGGTACTAAAACCCAAGGAGGACCAAAGGAAGGAGAAGGGCCTAGTGAGGCCTGAATTTGTGTAACTTTGGTTGCATACTTGTGTGATGGCTGTGATGCTTATTGGCTTGGTGGATGATCCAATTTCCTATTGAGATGGCACCTATGGTGCAATTGAGATGTTGATAATGCCTTGGCTTGAGATGAGTCCGATATTCGGGCTATGCATTTCATGCATTCCATTTACATCATGACATTCCATGAGATGGTATGAGATGTTGAGATGTTGGACCTTGCAGTGCTCCTAGGCTGCTTGGTCAATTGAGATGATGGTGGTGTTGTGCTTGGCACCGTGTGTGGTTGTGGTAGCCAAACAGATATGCCTCGTACGTGGGGCTGTAGGCTAAGAAGTAACACCTGTTGGCAAGGCTACCAGACCCGCAGGTAGGCTAGGTACAACTCCACGATAGCTTACCCGTGGGCTGATCACGGTGATTTGAGATGTTGGTTATTGGATGTAATTTGCTGCTTGTTTGTGTCTATGCTATTGCCTTGTATGTCACCTGCTTATTGAGCCGTGGACTCACCCCCCCATTCTTTCCACACCTATTTTTCAGGGCTAGGTGAGTACAAGCAGCTGGTGTGGGCAGGTTCGAGAGGTGTATCTTTGTAGCAATGGGTACATAGCCAGACTTGGTCTCTCTTAGTGTATATGAGCTTGTGAGGGTTGGCTAAAAACTGATACTTGTAGTGCCCCGACTTATTGTATATAACATGTAAAATAAGCGGAATGTTGCGTGTATACGTTCGTGCTTCATATTGTGATGCCCGCTTGAATAATTGCTGCGCGTTAGTTACTGCTGCCCGTCTGGCTAGCTTCTGCCAACAGTTTGGCTTAGGCCTTTGGGTGCCCTGTGCTGGTTGCTGGGCTGGCTCGGGTGCCTGGCCGGTCACGTTTGACGGGGCATGACAAGAATAATCTGCATCTCCGGCATCAGAATACTTCCTCTTCTGTCCCGAAGCAGATGACTGCTTCCTCTACTCGGCTGTCCGAGTCTCCTTCCCGATCAACTGAACTCTCTCAGCATCAAAAGCAGCCTCACAAACTGCCTCCCAAGTCTTGTACCCTCCACCAGCCACAGCTAATGCCAACTCTGTACATAAGCCATTAACAAACCGCCTACACTTAGTCACCTCATCGGGCACAAACTCCCTAGCATAAGAGAGAAGGATGCTGAACTGAATCCTGAAAGCCGATACCGACTCATCTAGTCCTTGCTTCACCTCAAGAAACTGCTTCTTCTGCTCCTCTAGAAAACCAACTGTGAGAAACTCCTTGTAGAATTTCTCCTTGAAATCCTCCCATGGCATCTCCACAGGCTTCGGTAGGTTGGCCACAAGTTCCTGCCACCATGTCAATGCATATCCCGAGAACTTGTGTGCCGCAAATGGAGCCCTCTGCTCAGGTGCACAGATGAACTTCTCCAGAACATTTTCCACCTGGCGAAACCAATCATCAAACTCCTTGTCTTTGCCCTCTTCACCAGAGAATTCCTTAACTGTAGACTTATCCATGTGCTTATACCCGCTCTCCATACCACCTGCCGCAGCAGGTGCTACCGGTTGGGCACCCTGCTCCTGCTGCTGAAACTGCTGGAACTGCTGCCACTGTAAACAGGCCTGATACTGCTGGAACGCTGGGTCCACAACAGGTGGTACGGGTGGCACAACATTCTGTCCTCCTCCACCTACAGCATTATTCCCTGCTGCATCATTGTTCCCCTGACCAACGGGAACCTGCATCACCGAGACATTGTCGGAGACATGAGTAGCGGCATCATCCTCAGCATTGTGCTGCCCCTGGTGATCCATATCAACGCCTATATGAATGCAAATGAGTCAAAAACACTTTTAAAGTCATAAATCCGGAAACAGGCTTAAACACAGAAATCACTTTGAAAACCAGGTTTAAAATACTTTTAAAACCAAGGATCTGAAGCCTGCTCCCCTACCAAGTTAAAACACCCGTGTCCCAATTTTACAAATAAAAATACATAATCCAAAGGAATTTACCAAAATGCCCCTGAAACCCGGGACACGAAATCCAACACCAAATCATTATTTGAAAATCTTATAAAACCGAGATGTCATAATGAACAAAAGTAAACCGGCTTATCAAGCCATAAATCAACCCGGCAAATAGCCGAAATAACATCGAGAGTCAAACCCCGGCAACTCACCGACAATGTAATCAGAATCAAAAATGACATCTCAACAAAATCCAACGCAGCGGAAGATAAGGATAAAATAAAAACAAAAGTAGAAAATAATATGCAAGTCAGCTCTATGGATCCAACCGGGAGAAGAAGCACAACTACCTGCTGGGATAACCACGTCTGTACTCCAGAAAGGAAGAGAGAGACTGCACGCTAACTAAGAGTCTGGAAAAAACAACGGTGGCGATTATGTGAGTCGCCTACTCAGTGAGCAGTATAAATCTAGTTATGTAGGTGTGCAAAGCAAGTTCGAAAGGAAAATAGAGAAACAAACACAAGTAAGCAAACACACAATAACCAGTACTAGCATGCCAACCACTTAAAGCAAACAGTTTATATCTTTCATCTGTTGTGTATTAAGTTTTCTTATTATATTTATTATTCAGGGCCCCCTACTGTGTGCGTCGAGCTCGGTCCCATCTCATAAGACAACCAGGGCGAAAGCCCAAAATAACCAGGCATAAAGCCCAAATATCACATAGAGAGAGAGAGAGAGAGACAGAGAGAAAGAGGGAGGTAGAAAGGGGAAGGTAGAAGGAGGGAGGTAGAAACCGGTCATCACAGACCCATATGCTAAACTGCATATACCATGCTATCCCGCATGCAAACCCGAGGGGTATCACTTCCCGCTCGAACCAACCGGTCATCAGCACACAGTAGCCTATCTTCTACTGTACATTATTCTTATTCATACTTATAAGTTCATGTGTGCCAAGAGTTGTGATTTAACAGGGTTGTCTGAATTATTATCTCATTCAAACATCGGGGTTTCTAACCCACAGTACATCACACATATCACCCAAAATCACTCCACATGTTATATTCCATAACAATTTAAAATCATACCCATCCGGCAAATAGAAACATATAGGCACACAATACAGATCACAGCATGTTAGCAAATAAGGCATGCAACTCAAACAGACCAATCTAACAAGCACATGCATAAAAACATAAAAAGACTTATAAAGTCACCTCTACGTCGATTTTCCTGTGAAGCTTTCCCCAAAATAGATCCTCCAGCTCCCGAGGTATTACCAGTGCCTGAATATCGGCACACACAAATATTACAAAACAATTATCACAAACCGTGCATGCATGATACCTATATGCTCAACTGAGTGAAACCTGACCCAAACTACCCGATTATGCAATTTCAGGGTCTAAGCCCAAAAGGGTATATCTCCTCACTAAAGACTACAAAAGATAAGGACCTAAAGTTAATCGGGCTTAGGCCCATCTAAACCCGAAATAATTTCTCGGCCTAAAGCCCACTTCCACAAGTCCGCAATTATCCCAATTTATGAATTTGGGCTTAAAGCCCATTCCTTAAAGTCCATAACGAGTTCCCGAGCCTAAGGCCCATCTAAGTCCAAAACCGAATCCCGGGCCTAAAGCCCATTATGAAGTTGGGCTTAAAGCCCGTTACCCAAGTCCAAAGGTTATCAAATTAAGTCATAAAATCTCATCACCGGGCCTGGGCCCAATTTAAACTAATTTTCCATTTAAGGGTTTTACCTGAGCCCGAGTTACCGTCCTAAAGGTTCTACCCGCGTCGGACAAACCGGTCACAAGTTACTCGCTTCCCGCTCTCGGTTTCTACAATGTAAAATACAATTAGTACAACCCAATTCAGAATAAATAATACATGCAATGAGTGTACAACAAATTATACATCAAGGTAATACCGTTAAATGCCGGAACAAAAACCCTAGCCCTCGCCGAAAAATTCCCGAGCCTCGCCGGATTCCGGTCAACCTTGCCGGAGTTCCCCCAAACTGCCAGAATCCAACAACAACAACATTCACTCCAAACCCACTGCAGGCAACATCACGAATTAAAGGAAAAAGAAACGGACAGATTGGATTCTTACCCGAAACACTCGCTGCCCGGAATCCGTCCACAACCAAAGCCCGAGCCGTGAAGCACCTCTGCCCGAACACAACACTTCTGTCGGCAGCAACCAGCGACGACCACGACCCCAAATAACCCACCAGACCACTGCACAACCGCCTAGGGGTGAGCAAAACGTCGGTTCGGCATATGCCGTGCCGAATCAATGATCGGTATCACTGTGTCGAAGGGTCATTTTTCCGATCGATGCCGTGCCGAGTTGGCCCTCATGCCGATCGGCATGGTGCCGATTAATACCGACCTCAGCTCGGCACGGTATAAATCCAACCGAAGCTGACAAGAACACAAACAAACGCCAACAAAAAACCAAAAATCCCAACACAAAATTGCAGAAAAAGCTTAAAAACAAGTAGAGAGGAGAGAGGTTGGAGAAGAGTTCAACGATTCCAGTTTCTCCCCAATTACCAAATCATAACAATACAAAAAAATACCTTTAAAATTGTAAAAATAGAATTCACAACAGCACAAGAATTCAGGGTTGCACAAGAGATTCTCCCCTAGCCTCATCAAGAAGGGCTCGATCCCCTACTCTTTCACCACATCTAATGACAACAGCGAGGCCAAGTCCTCCACGAGACTTCAATCTTCGCGGACAGCAACGTTGCATCCACCGCCATCAGCAGCTGCTCTCTGGTTTCGGCCCAATTGAGAGGAAGAACAAAGGAGGAGGGGGGCGATAGTGGCGGCGTCGTCGTGAGATCTGGCAATGGTGGCATGTGTGGCGGATTGGGGTGACAAGAATTGAAAAAGAGTGAAACAGAGGGTGGCTATGGCTCTGCTTCATCGAGGAAGAAAAAGAGGGAAAGAGAGTGAATTTTTAGGGTTAGTTTTATTGAGTTGATGATGAGGGAGGACATGATGAATGGTTATGGCTGGCTTGTTGGGGTGGTGGGGGAAGGGTGTGCGGCGGTGCTGCTAGCCTGCTACACAAAGAAGAAAAGAAAGAAAGAGAGAGTGAAGGGTTTTCTAGGTTAGTGATTGATTTTTAGTTTAATGAATTCTTTTGGGTTGGGTTAATTTATAGGTTGGAGTAATATTGGTTGGGCTTTGGAATGCAAAGGTTGGGTTGAGTTGGAGTATTTGGGTGTTTTGGGCTGTCGGTGTTGGCTTGTGCCGAAAACCGAAGGTCAAACCCGATGCCGACCGACTTCTTTCATCCTATATTCAGCTCGGCACAAAATCTAGGATATAGCTCTAAGTTTTCATGAATTTCGAGCTGATACCGTCGGTATCGGCTCGGTTGGTTCGGCTCGGTAATTTTGCTCTCCCCTACAACCGCCACCCTGAGCATGTTCGACAACCACCACAAACCCGCCACCGATCCAAACACAACCAACAACCAAGTTAGCACAAACTCGGCCAAGCAACAGAAAAGGAGAAGAGAGAGAAACGACGGGGCTTACCCGGAAACGCAGGCGGCGGCCCTTCGTCGCGTCCACGCACTCTACTCCGACTCGCCCGAGCCCCAAAGGCCTCCTCCTTGCAACCCTTGCTTCGACAACAGGCCGGAGACTCGATGGTGGGCAGCGAGATGACGACGCAGCAACTCGGCCCTCCCGAGCCCAAGACACGCACACAATCCGAGGCGCCCTCGGGTTCTCCGTAGAAGACGACGGTGGCGACGATTAGCGCTTAAGGAACGGTAGGGATCGATTTGGGGAGAGGAGTTGTAGGAGAGGAGAGGAGAAGGGAGAGAGGAAAAGAGAGAGAGAGAGAGGGAGAGGGGGTCGGCTGCGGCGGGAGAGGAAGAGAAGGAAGAAGGAAGAAAGAAAAAGAAAAAGAAAAGAAAAAAGAAAAAGAAAAGAAAAAAGAAAAAGAAGGAGGGGGAGGCGGCTAGGGTTGGCTGGCCTGGGTGAATGACTTGTCGTTCATTTAGGCGCGGTCAACCCTGGCTGCTCAGTCAACTCTTTCTTTTTTTTTTTTCAAACTCAAAACGACTTAGTTTTAACCAGAACTACGGTAAACCCCGCGTTTCCTCCCGAAACTCGTTTTGACTCCAACGAAAGTCGTACCCATCACACTAACGACTTAATATTGATATAACCAAGGTTAAATAATTTATTTTCCTAGTCCAAAAATCCGGAAATTCCTCAAAGGCAAAATTGGAATAAAAGTTCCGAAAATTCCAAAAATCAAATTTTGAAAATCCGGGGCGTTACATTCTCCATTGAGGAACGCTAGTAACATACCCTCTAACACACACTTTCTAACACACCCATATATGTTTATCCACTGAGGCACATTCTCCAATGTTTTACCTCTTATCAGATAGACAATATATGTAATAGTAACACATAAAGGAATCTATTATATGTGTTTAAAGCTGTATCTCTCACTAGGTTTTGACACATAGGATTTTTGAGGTCTTGCTTTATTGCCATGTGGAGGTTTTGGGGTCTTTCTTTATTGCCACGTGGAAGGTGATAAGAGTAATTAAACTCCCATCAGAAAAACTTATATGTTATATCCTCATTCGATTCAAACTAAAAGCTGAAATTCAATATTAAAAAAAACAAAAGCTTATCAATTATATCCTGATAATAATTAAACTCTTATAAGAAAATCCTGATAAGAATTAAACACTTATCTAGAAAAAACTGATAAGTTATGTCATTGATTTAAAAACAAAAGTCATTGTCATTGTATTGTTTTATATATATTATGTGATTTACTCTAAGAATTATATTATTTTTATTGATAAACTTTACAACTGATAAGATAATATTGGTATTCAAAACTAACCTTTAATCATATTTTACAAAAATTTCATCATCTCTCTTTAAATACAAATACAGTCTCTGTCTTTTTTCGTGTATCTCTACAAAAATTTCATCATCTCTCTTTAAATACAGATACAGTCTTTGTGTTTTTTGTGTATCTCTACAAAAATTTCATCATCTCTCTTTAAATACAGATACCGTCTCTGTTTGTGTATATGAAATAACAGTCTTTGTATGTGATACAATTTCACTATTATTCATTCACTTTCTTTTACTCCTTCTTTGTTTTGTTTTCGCACTACACAAGGTCTAGATACAATCTCTGCCTCTGTGTGTGATACAGTTTCTCTATCATTCGCTCATTCTCTCTAATTAAGCTATACGAATGTTGATATAGTATTAAAGTTATTTTTTTCTCAAAATTAAGCATCCTATTTTTTATATTCTTTTTATTTCCCAATCTATTTTAATTATTTTTATATTTTTTGTTTGTGCAGGAAAATATATATTAAAGCTTTGGATGAATTGGCTCCTGACAATGATTTAGGGAAAATTCAAGTTAGAGTTTCGAGACTGTGGGAATCCTTGAATACAAAATTATAGAATCTCCTTATTAGTCCAAATATGAGTTTAATTGATGCAAAGGTATGTTTAATTTTTCATGTCTTTTAATTTTTTAATATTTCATTTCACAAATTAATTGTTCTTTATATTATTATTTTATATATTAATTTTTTTATGGTCTCTTTTATATTTTATATTTTTTTATCATTTTATATTTTACTAATTCTTTTTTCTACTTTAGGAATCAATTATTCATGTTTAAATTTATAAAATTATTATTATTTATCATATTATTAAATATTTTTTATCTATTTTATGATTTGTATTCTATTTTTCGTATTAAATTTTTTAATCATAATAAAAGTTTTTCTATTTATTTTTATGATTTATATTTTAGAAATTACTCATTTTATGTTTTTTATTTTTTTTTATTATTAACTAATTCTTATAATTTTTTATTCTGTGCCTAATATTTTTTTTAGGGGTCAATTATGTAGGCCCAAACATGGATCAACAAATGATGCAGGTATAAATTTACAAAATCATTTATTATTTATATTATTATTGAGTATTTTAAATTGTTTACTTTTCTAATTTATTTTTATTTTATATTTTAATTTTTTTCATAATAATATTTTTAAAAAATTTTTCCATGATTTTTATTTTTAGAAATTATTCTCTTATTTTTCATGTTTTTTTATTATTAATTCATTATTTTAATTTTCCCATTTATTGTTTAATATATATTTTTTGTTTTGGGCTCACTGATGTATTATTTATATGATTAATAAATAGTTTGTTTTATTTTTTCTGATTTATATTCTATTTTGTAATTTAACTTTTTTCTGCATAATAATATTTTTAATTTATTTTCCTGATTTATACTTATTTAAATTCAGTCTCTTAAATTTTTTTACCTTTTTGTTATCATTCATTAATTCTTTTTTATTTTTACTTCTATTGTTTAATATTTTTGTTGTTTTTGGCTCAACGATCCATGCTTAACTTTGCAAAATTATTTATTATTTATATTATTATTAAATAGGTTTTTAAGAATTTATTTTTCTGATCTATATTATATTTTACTTTTTGAATTTTTTTATAATATTTTTTTGTTTATTTTACTGATTTATGTTTTAAAAATTACTCTCTTATATTTTTTTATTTTTTTGGTTATTATTAATTAATTCTTTTTACTTTTACTTCTATTGTTTAGTATTTGTTTTTTGTTCTAGGGCCCAATAATGCATGTTTAAGTTTGAAAAATTAGTTATTATTTATATTATTATTAAATAATTAATTTTATTTATTTATTTGATTTATATTATAATTTATATTTTATTAATTTTTATATATTTTCCAGTTCTATATGAAAAAATGAAAAAAATGAAAAAATGTATAATTTAGAAACAAATTATGTGCAAGTTTTTTAATATTACATAACAAATGTCTAGAAATAATAGTGAAAATTTTACTTTTTAAAAAAAATTAATTAATAAGCAAACCCGTGGAACCCACGGGAAGTGAGCTAGTAATTAATAATATGTAAAACAATTTATATTTTTTTAAAGGAGAAACAAACAAATAAATAAACGAATTAATTTTTTTTGACATATAAATGAATTAAAATCTAGAATAGATACAGTGGTATAATATCCCTTAGTTATTTTTGATTTAATTTTTTTATTTATAAATAATGTTAATATTTTGTTTCTTTACAAAGTAATGATCCTCCACCCCAAAAACATACAGGTACATTCATGATTTTCAAATATACTTGATAGAAGACTTAATAAATAGCTGAACTTGATTTATCTGGACTCCAACTCTTTTACTCAGCTCCAACTAAAAGAGAATTTTATTTAGATCTCTTCTTCTTTCTTGTTACATAATTTTATTTGGAAGAGATGTTGTTGGATTCTAAAACATAAAAAAAACTTGTTAAAAAATCTAAAAGCACACCAATGGTGCCCTAATAGTGCACCAATAGCCCACCAATAGTCCACCAATGTCGCACCAGTAGCCATTATTTTGTTTCTTTACAAAGTAATGATCCTCCACCCCAAAAACATACAGGTACATTCATAATTTTCAAATATACTTGAGAGAAGACTTAATAAATAACTGAACTTGATTTATCTAGACTCCAACTCACAAAGTACTTTATACTAACCTGAATAACAGGTCAACAGGTTAAACGTTGGAAAATGTGTGCTAGGTAGATGAACATATATAGGTGTGTTAGAAAATATGTTAGATAGTGTGTTGTTAGCATTCCTCTTCTCCCTTTCCTTCCACCAAGAAATCAGTGCCTCCTGGCTGCAACAATCACTTTCTAAGTCTCAAAAGTGGAAAAGTGTAGCACCAGCATAAAAACCAGGGCTACCCATAAAATAAACTGCATTGTTATCCTCAAACCAAAATTACATCAAACAAGCAGGTTATTATTTATAGATGCTCATCATAAGCCAGAGTTATCCAATAAATAAACTATTATTTATAGTACTAAGACAAATCATTTTTATCCATCAAATAAGCAAGAGTTATCCGCACCCAAAAGGAAAACAGTACATAATTATCCATACCGGAGATATCTATCAAAGGCACAAGATTTATCCCTAATAGTGCACCAATAGCCCACCAATAGTCCACCNACTGCATTGTTATCCTCAAACCAAAATTACATCAAACAAGCAGGTTATTATTTATAGATGCTCATCATAAGCCAGAGTTATCCAATAAATAAACTATTATTTATAGTACTAAGACAAATCATTTTTATCCATCAAATAAGCAAGAGTTATCCGCACCCAAAAGGAAAACAGTACATAATTATCCATACCGGAGATATCTATCAAAGGCACAAGATTTATCCATCGCCAGAAATTTTTTTTTTAAAAAAAAAAACAGCGCAAAATACAGTCATCCCTTAATGTTTGAAGTAATTTCGTCAGAAAAGGTCTACCTCAAGACTATCATCTTATGCTTAAAGCAGGCCCGGCCCTTAGGCTTTCCCCAGAATATCAGGAAACTTATCACGCACTAATTTCACCGCAAGCTCATAGTGTACCTTCCCCAGAACATCAGGTAACTTCTCCCGTAGAATTTTCAGGACCTCCTCAAACTTCTCTTCATCTTTAGGATCACTGTAGCTGTTTATCTGGGAAGGACTAACCATAGGATTGGGCAGACACACAGATGTCTTATTTGGTATATCTTCACTTGGGGCTCTGGCTTCCATGAGGAATTTTTTGATTAATTTAGAAGCTGATGTTGGCAATAAAATGGCCAAGTCATCAGGGTTAGTAAATATCCCATCCATGCAAACTTCCTCTTCATATTCCCCAATACTACCCTGGTATATTTCATGAACTTTGAGGCAGAGGTGGAAGAACTCAGTTTCGTCGTAAAACACCGGGTGTGAAAAAAATAAGAAAGTACCCAGATGAAGATCTTCGTAAAATATCATTTCATAGAGTGAAGAGTTAACCATGGGAAGATATGTTTCATAGGATGACATGTTCTGATCTGCAGCAAATCTCTCCACCCTTGAGTCAAATAAGAAAAGCAGCATCTTCATCAAAGTCTTCACGGTGACCCTCTTTGCGCCCAAATCGTTACCATTTGTTATCTCCAGGCAAGAGGTTTCAATACTTACAATCACATGCTTTCTCGCCAGCTCCTCCTCAACAACCACCACATTCCAAAAGTTTTTGCACTTCATATCAGAATCTACCAGAGCCCATACATATTCCCGCAGAAGACTAAAAACTTTCCAGGATTTGTCACCGAGGCCAATTATGGGATTACCCTTCTCCACTCTAAACAGACCATCATCACTGGTTTCGGTGACCCAGGTGATGAAACTTCGTCTCCTGATTTCTCTTACCATTTCCAACTTGTAACTTCTTGAGCCAATTCCAAAGGGCTTGTTTTTGTAGGTTCTTCAACTTCTGAGCGATGGTGGCTTCTGCAGAATGCAAAAGTGCAGAACAAGTGACTTTGAGCTCAAAGCGGAAAACTACGTCACAGGTAATTACAATCAGTGTCAAAATAGTTAAACAGCTATTAAGGCATCCTATGTTGCCTCGTCACTGGTTATGGCCAAGTATCATGGACGAAGGGAAGCGGGAACAACACAACTATGCAACAAAACTTTACAGTTGTACTGAACGAAATCATTTAAGATTTCAGGCATTAAACTAAATCATTTAATATTTCAGGCATTACTTGGAGAAGAACTTACTACTGATGAATCTAATCAAGGAAAACAGATGATTAATAGATTCTGCCTCGTATTTTAAACCTCTTACCAGGAGATTGTTGTTTATCTCCAGCTTTGCGATAGTTTCGCTAAATATATCCATAAATCACAAACCACGAAAGCAGAAAAAAAAAAAGAAAATAAATAACATTGAAGAATTATAAAAGAAAAATCCCATCTTCAAACGAGATCTAGGCATCCCAATTCAAAAATCAAGAATTTCACTACCAACCCCTCGAATAAAAAATGCGCAAAACCCAGATTAAAGTCCAGACCTATATCCCTAAACAAGATAAACAGATTCAAGAATTCCCAAAAGTCAGGTCAGATCTTAGCAACCTAATCAATTAACAACGAAAAGTAAAAAGAGGAGAGTAATACCGAACACGATGATTCTTTGTGGATTGGTAATGCGTGTTTAGGGGATTGTCACTTCGTGGGGAATGGATTTTTACTTTCGGAAGGGGAATGGATTTTTTGAATGGAAGGGAAGAGGATTGGGGGGTAGGGTTTTGAAATTTTGAGAAGGGAAAAGGGTAACAAAAAAACAAACAAACAGAGAGAGAGCGTGCCGTTACTGGGTTTTTAATGAGGGAGGGAGAAAAGACACGTTTCTCTCTCCTCGATATCAATGCTTTTTTTTCTTTTTTCTTTTGCTGTGTGTGGTAATTAAAAATCCATTCACCCCAACGGCTAGAATTTTCCTACGGGAAAACCTTCACCGAAGTCCTATAACTTAGGTCATTCCTCAAATAAGTCCTATAACTTTAAAATCCCTCAATCAAGTCTCATTTCTTTCATTACTTATATTAAATAAGTCCTTTCGTCTATTTTGGATGTTAAAATGAAACTTTTTGGTCCCTCAAATCTTCTTAAATGCTTGTTATAGTCCTATTTATCATAATTCACATTAATTAAGCCCTTAAATCTTAAAAACTTTTATAAATTCTAAATCCTAAATCTTAATCTTAAAACCTAAAATTGTAAACTATCAAGTGTAAAATCCTAAGCATTAAATCCTAAAATATTAAATCATAAAATTTTAAAAGTTAATTCTAAATTTTAAACCTTAAAACTTCAAAATTATACATTAATTTCAAAATTTTTAACATGAAATCCTAAATCATCAATCCTTTGCCAAATTGTAAACCTAATTCTCTATCCTAAATATTAAAATTTTAAATACAAAATCATAAAGCTAAACCTTCAATTTTAAAGATCTTAAATATTAGATTATGAACCCGAAAATCTTCTATATCATACTAAAAATCCTTAATCCTAAATCTTAAAATCATAATCCTTAAGGTTTAGAGTTTTAAGGTTTAGGATTTTAATGTTTAGGATTTTAATATTTAAAGTTTAGGGTTTAGTATTTTAGAGTTTAGTGTTTTAGTCTAATATTAAGGATTAAGATTTTAAGGTTCATGTTCTAGTATTTTTTTATTTTTTAGTATAAAAAAAATGTTCTAGTATTTTTAAAATTTTAAACTTTTAGAACTTAAGATTTAATATTTTGGGTTTTAGGCTTAATAGTTTTAAGATTTTATGTTTTAAGATTAAAAATCCATGTTTAGGGTTTAGAATTTCATAATTTAAAATTTATGATTTACAATTTTTTAGATTTGAGGACCTAATTAATTTGAATTTTGATAAGAAGGATCATAATAAATATTTAAAAGCAATTAAGGGACCATAAATTTGTAATTTAACATTCAGAATTGTCAAAAGGACTTATTTGGTATCTTTAATCAAAGAAATAGGACTTAGTTAAAGATTTTTAGAGTTATAGGACTCAAATTGAGGAATGATCCGAAGTTATAGGACTCCGGAAGAGGTTTTCCCATTTTCCTACACGTTAACAAAGGTAGCATAGAATTTTCCTAGAAGCATATTTATAAGCAACAATCCATCACTTAATGCCGAGAATAGAGGATTTAAGTAGGTGAATTTCACTGCCATGTATTTACGTCGGTGAAATCTTTTTTTTTGTTTGGGCAATAGTACCGCAGTTCTTTCTCTGCCTCTGCAAGTATTTAAGTCGGTGAAATGAAATCCTTTTTCGTTTCGGGCAATAGTACCGCCCCTGTAAACTAACACAGGGTCCCTAGAAATTAACACAGTGGGTAATCCTTTGTCCAAACGAGTGTGTTATTAGTACCTCATCCAACCAAAAAAAATTACAGAAAAGACAGTTAGTTAGTTCTGCTATAGTGTCGGCGGCTAGCGGCCATGGATGGTATTAGGCCTAGATCAGTTTGGATCTCCCTGCGGCTGGCTGGGCCAGGTGATGTGCCGCCGAGAGTTGATTGGTATAATTTCAAGCTGTCCTCATCACTGGACGAGGATGACGTGAAGTGCGAGGCACAGGACCCAGAATGTTTCCGCTGCAGACACGTTCATCGTAACGTTTGGGACTGCCCCACCTTGTTGTCCCCTAAAGCAGTTTCATGGATGGACGAGGAGAAAGATCGCGACTGTTATGAACGCGGGTTTGGTTTGTTGGGTACACATCTCTACGTTTGGGCGGGTTCCGAGTGGAATCCATCTCGGGGGGATTCTTTAACATTAAGAAGCCAGGCAACCAACCATTGTGAAGTGTTGATGCAATGGACTTGACAAGACCCTAGGAGGGGTGGAAACGCAAAGCTCGCATGCTAAGTCCTAGGCGAAAACCGGGAATAGTTTCCATCGGGGGTAAGTTGTACGTCTATGGCGGAACAGAACAAGTAAAATTGAATCCTGAGTGGCCATTTGCTAAGGTTTATGACCCTACCGCCGGTGCATGGACCGCTTTGCCTGACCCTCCATTCAGCACCCCCTTCGACGACTTAACCACCCTATCCGGGGTAGTATTGAAGAATGGCCACCGCCTCCTCGTGCTCCTCTGTGTTGACCAACTTCTTGTGTATGATACGGTTTACGTGGGAGTATTACAAAGATTTGCCCAAACTCAAGATCGTCCCTACCGCTGGGTACCGAGCAGAAGCGGGAGCCGTTGCTGTAACCAAACCCTTTACTGGTTCTCTGCAAGGAAAGGAAACCTCTTCGCCCAGGACTTGGAGAAAGAGGTTTTGTATTGCAGTGAGCTTGTGGATTTTACTTTTGCATTCGGCTCCTTGAGATATCAACGCACCATCTTGGGCCATCTTGGGGCAATAGATTCTGTTTGTTATATGAAACCAGCCCTTCAACAGACCCCATACCATCGCCAACCTTAAGTCCTACAGAAAACGATCCAGGCGATAATACGAATCTTTTAAGTACACCAGAAGCCTCCTGCATTGTCTGAAATTCAAAGTTGGCAAGCAAGAGCCAAGGAGATTGACCGTTAGGCTCCAGTCATGTCAATCTTTCTTGATTAAACATGGACTTTTAAGGGATGGCTTCTTCGTGTAACTAGCATTAATAGAATCTTTAGCCTTCTTTATTACCGCTGCAATTTTATTCTAGTTTCGTTAGAACTTTTATTTGGTTCCCCCAACCCCATCCCTGACTACTCCGGATCCAACCCGGGTGGCGCCCAGTGGTGTACAATTCAGACTTGATCCACTAACGCTTTTACACAATGAAGCTAAATTTTCTATTGGCTCAATCATATTTCTGGTCTTTCTATTTGTCGTTTTGGACATTTTTCATCCTTGTATTACAAAAAGAACATTTTTTATCCTCATGTGGAATTTTCGGGACATTTTGCATTTTTCGCCGAATTTTCGCATAGAAAATGCTGACGTGTCACTTTTTTACGCAGTTCGTACAGACGTATCGATAACTCCTTTTCGGGCTCCGTAGCAAGAAATAATCCCTTGCGGCCATCGAGAAATAGAATTGACTAATTCGAATTCTAAGGGTCGAGATTGACATGTCAGCTTTTGGGCCCACATCGAACCAAAAATACCCAACTCGAGCCATACCATGGACCAAAAACACCCAACCCGGACCACACCACCCGACCAACCAAAACACTCACACAACCCCAGCAAAACGGCATAGCATCACCACCTTGCCATCATCTTCAACCTCAAACTACCGAATCAGAGCCACCACAACCACCACCACCGCCGCCAGACGAGACGGGTCTGATGCGAAAAGTCGTGCCACCTCTGCACTCCCGACAACCACTGCGACCCCTCCTTTGCACCGCTGCAGCCATCACATCAGACCTAGGATCAAGCAAATCTAACAAAAGAGAGTCGTCATCGGAGTACAAAGAGAGCCCAGATTCCGTTAGAAGTGAGAGCCACTCGTGTAAGGCCAATCCAGCATCTTCTACCACAAATTCGGCAATTGCAACAACAAAACAAACTCACAATCTGTCGTGACCTCGGCTTCACTCCCTTACTCGAAGACGACCACCACTCCGTCCCGATTTCACCACTGTCATCCCTAACCTCGCCATCTGGTCAACCATCCTCAACTGGTGCACTTTATAGGTTGACACTTCATATGAACTGCACTTGTCTTAGGGTTATTATTTGTTTTCCGCTGCATGTTCTGCCGGGATGCTGTATATTTGTACATGGGTTTTGATCACTTATTATTCCGGTTGATTTCTTGGTATCTACTTTGGCTTGATGAGTCTGGTTTATTTCTGAGTCTGTTAGCATCCCGATGTTTTTTCCGTTGTTATGATGATATTGATATGAAGTTTTACACGGAATTTTGGCATCCCTGGACTCAAGGGTATTTTAGTCTTTTAATTATTATTTTTGATTTTATATATTTATTCTTGGGATGCGATCATTTCATTAATGCTTAGGATTTTAGGCAATATAATTTATAATTTTAGGTTTTAAAATTAAGATTCAATGTTTAGGGTTTAAAATCTTAGGTTTTAAAATTTATGATTTAAAATTTTTAAGATTTAAGGACCTAATTAATTTGAATTATAATAAGCGGACCATAACAAATATTTAAGATCATAAGAAGGACCAAAAAAATTACAATTTCACATCGAGAATTTAGAGAAGACTTGTTTGCTATAACTTGATTGAGGAATTTTGGAATTACAAAAATAATGGAAATAAAGATGGGCATAGGTTTTGGAACAGATTGGAGGTTAGGGACAACACAATTTCTTGCAGAAAAACCTGCAGAATCGTGTACCCCCTTGAAAACCTAAGGTTCTGGGTTTAAACCTCTGTTCCAGAACTTCTGTGATTTTCTGGGTGTATGATCTCTGGATTCCTCGATGCCAGGAAGTCCTTTCTCCTCTTCTCTTCACCCTTTTTGTAGATGCAGCTCCCTTCTCTTCCTCCTTCCCACCTGCTGGAGAGCATGGGTGTTTGGGCAAGTTGGCTCCTCTATCCTTCAGCGTGTGTGTCAGGATAGGCATGATGGGCAGCAAGTTGAATGGTGGATTGTGAGTTCCAAGGCACCCTTTGCAGAGGATAATTGTTCTTTAAGGAGATTCCCTTTGGATGTCATGTGCCCATTGCTCCTTTTCCTTCAAAGTGCTCTGGGAACATCAGGAGAATGATTGTTTATGTTAGTGGAGCAGGTGGTGCAAGTGGCGATATTTTTTATTCTTTTTGCATTTTTTGGGTTTCTGCAGGATGCACAGCCTCACGCTGTGGCTGAGGCTGTAGCAGTTCTCCTAAAATTCTTCCTTTAATTAATTCCTGCTTCTTTTGCCGATGGTGAGATGTCATGAGGACTTCTTGGATCGAAGTAAGGGCAATGAGATTCAGTATAAATTTAGTGATTTTAGGGTGGTTTGAGACCTCCAATTGAATTCTCGATGAACAACAACCTCAGTCACAGCCTCAAGGGTTTTGTCACAGGCTCACGCTGTGCTGAGGCTGTATCTTCAAATTCTTCAATGATATCCTCCCAAATTGGTTGAAATACACTTGAAATCACTAATTATGCAGTGAAGGATAGGAATACAGGAAATACGACGGAATTATGCATAGGAGGCATATAATCATGAAAGAATGAGCACATATCATGCCTGAAATCATGCCCAAAACTATGCATATTTTGTGTGCATCAGGCATGCAACTCAAACAGACCAATCTAACAAGCACATGCATAAAAACATAAAAAGACTTATAAAGTCATCTCAACGTCGATTTTCCTGTGGAGCTTTCCCCAAAACAGTTCCTCCAGCTCCCGAGGTATTACCCGTGCCTGAATACCGGCACACACAAATATTACAAAACAATTATCACAAACCGTGCATGCATGATACCTATATGCTCAAATGAGTGAAACCTGACCCAAACTACCCGATTATGCAATTTCAGGGTCTAAGCCCAAAAGGGTATATCTCCTCACTAAAGACTCCAAAAGATAAGGACCTAAAGTTAATCGGGCTTAGGCCCATCTAAACCCGAAATAATTTCTCGGCCTAAAGCCCACTTCCACAAGTCTGCAATTATCCCAATTTATGAATTTGGGCTTAAAGCCCATTCCTTAAAGTCCATAACGAGTTCCCGGGCCTAAGGCCCATCTAAGTCCAAAACCGAATCCCGGGCCTAAAGCCCATTATGAAGTTGGGCTTAAAGCCCGTTACCCAAGTCCAAAGGTTATCAAATTAAGTCATAAAATCTCATCATCGGGCCTGGGCCCAATTTAAACTAATTTTCCATTTAAGGGTTTTACCCGAGCCCGAGTTACCGTCCTAAAGGTTCTACCCGCGTCGGACAAACCGGTCACAAGTTACTCGATTCCTGCTCTCGGTTTCTACAATGTAAAATACAATTAGTACAACCCAATTCAGAATAAATAATACATGCAATGAGTGTACAACAAATTATACATCAAGGTAATACCGTTAAATGCCGGAACAAAAACCCGAGCCCTCGCCAAAAAATTCCCGAGCCTCGCCGGATTCCGGTCAACCTCGCCGGAGTTCCCCCCAACTGCCAGAATCCAACAACAACAACATTCACTCCAAACCCACTGCAGGCAACATCACGAATTAAAGGAAAAAGAAACAGACAAATTGGATTCTTACCCGAAACACTCGCTGCCCGGAATCCGTCCACAACCAAAGCCCGAGCCGTGAAGCACCTCTGCCCGAACACAACACTTCTGCCGACAGCAACCAGCAACGACCAGGACCCCAAATAACCCACCGGACCACTGCACAACCGCCTAGGGGTGAGCAAAACGTCACAACCGTATGCCGTGCCGAATCAGTGATCGGTATCACTGTGCCGAAGGGTCATTTTTCCGACTGATGTCGTGCCGAGTTGGCCCTCATGCCGATCGGCATGGTGCCGATTAATACCGACCTCAGCTCGGCACAGTATGAATCCAACCGAAGCCAACAAGAACACAAACAAACGCCAATAAAAAACCAAAAATCCCAACACAAAATTGCAGAAAAAGCTTAAAAACAAGTAGAGAGGAGAGAGGTTGGAGAAGAGTTCAACGATTCCAGTTTCTCCCCAATTACCAAATCATAACAATACAAAAAAATACCTTTAAAATTGTAAAAATAGAATTCACAACAGCACAAGAATTCAGGGTTGCACAAGAGATTCTCCCCTAGCCTCATCAAGAAGGGCTCGATCCCCTACTCTATCACCACATCTAATGACAGCAGCGAGGCCAAGTCCTCCACGAGACTTCAATCTTCGCGGACAGCAACGCTGCATTCACCGCCATCAGCAGCTGCTCTCTGGTTTCGGCCCAATTGAGAGGAAGAACAAAGGAGGAGGGGGGCGATAGTGGCGGCGTCGTCGTGAGATCTGGCAACGGTGGCATGTGTGGCGGATTGGGGCGACAAGAATTGAAAAAGAGTGAAACAGAGGGTGGCTGTGGCTCTGCTTCATCGAGGAAGAAAAAGAGGGAAAGAGAGTGAATTTTTAGGGTTAGTTTTACTAAGTTGATGATGAGGGGGGACATGATGAATGGTTATGGCTGGCTTGTTGGGGTGGTGGGGGAAGGGTGTGCGGCGGTGCTGCTAGCCTGCTACACGAAGAAGAAAAGAAAGAAAGAGAGAGTGAAGGGTTTTCTAGGTTAGTGATTGATTTTTAGTTTAATGAATTCTTTTGGGCTGGGTTAATTTATAGGTTGGAGTAATATTGGTTGGGCTTTGGAATGCAAAGGTTGGGTTGAGTTGGAGTATTTGGGTGTTTTGGGCTGTCGGTGTCGGCTTGTGCCGAAAACCGAAGGTCAAACCCGATGCCGACCGACTTCTTTCATCCTATATTCGGCTCGGCACAAAATCTAGGATATAGCTCTAAGTTTTCATGAATTTCGAGTCGATACCGTCGGTATTCGGTCGGTATCGGCTCGGTAATTTTGCTCTCCCCTACAACCGCCACCCTGAGCATGTCCGACAACCACCACAAACCCGCCACCGATCCAAACACAACCAGCAACCAAGTTAGCACACACTCGGCCAAGCAATAGAAAAGGAGTAGAGAGAGAAACGACGGGGCTTACCCGGAAACGCAGGCGGCGGCCCTTCGTCGCGTCCACGCACTCGTCTCCGACTCACCCGAGCCCCAAAGGCCTCCTCCTTTCAACCCTTGCTTTGACAACAGGCCGGAGACTCGACGGTGGGCGGCGAGACGACGACGCAGCAACTCGGCCCTCCCGAGCCCAAGACACGCACACAATCCGAGGCGCCCTCGGGTTCTCCGTAGAAGACGACGGTGGCGACGATTAGCGCTTAAGGAACGGTAGGGATCGATTTGGGGAGAGGAGTTGTAGGAGAGGTGAGGAGAAGGGAGAGAGGAAAAGAGAGAGAGAGAGGGAGAGGGGGTCGGCTGCGGCGGGAGAGGAAGAGAGGGAAGAAGGGAGATAGAAAAAGAAAAGAGAAAAGAAAAAGAAGGAAGGGGAGGCGGCTAGGGTTGGCTGGCCTGGGTGAACGACTTGTCGTTCACTTAGGCGCGGTCAACCCTGGCTGCTCAATCAACTCTTTCTTTTTTTTTTTTCAAACTCAAAACGACTTAGTTTTAACCAGAACTACGGTAAACCCCGCGTTTCCTCCCGTAACTCGTTTTGACTCCAACGAAAGTCGTACCCATCACACTAACGACTTAATATTGATATAAACAAGGTTAAATAATTTATTTTCCTAGTCCAAAAATCCGGAAATTCCTCAAAGGCAAAATTGGAATAAAAGTTCCGAAAATTCCAAAAATCAAATTTTGAAAATCCGGGGCGTTACATTCTCCATTGAGGAACGCTAGTAACATACCCTCTAACACACACTTTCTAACACACCCATAGATGTTTATCCACCTGAGGCACATTCTCCAATGTTTTACCTCTTATCAGATAGACAATATATGTAATAGTAACACATAAAGGAATCTATTATATATATTTAAAGCTGTATCCCTCACTAGGTTTTGACACATAGGATTTTTGAGGTCTTGCTTTATTGCCATGTGGAGGTTTTGGGGTCTTTCTTTATTGCCATGTGGAGGGTGATAAGAGTAAATAAACTCCCATCAGAAAAGCTTATATGTTATATCCTCATTCGATTCAAACTAAAAGCTGAAATTCAATATTAAAAAAAACAAAAGCTTATCAATTATATCCTGATAATAATTAAACTCTTATAAGAAAATTCTGATAAGAATTAAACACTTATCTAGAAAAAAACTGATAAGTTATGTCATTGATTTAAAAACAAAAGTCATCGTCATTGTATT
This sequence comes from Turnera subulata, assembly GCA_028386065.3. Taxonomy (NCBI): domain Eukaryota; kingdom Viridiplantae; phylum Streptophyta; class Magnoliopsida; order Malpighiales; family Passifloraceae; genus Turnera; species Turnera subulata. The sequence continues at coordinate 4,406 of JAKUCV010003976.1, read as the reverse complement.
GTTTTATATATATTATGTGATTTACTCTAAGAATTATATTATTTTTATTGATAAACTTTACAACTGATAAGATAATATTGGTATTCAAAACTAACCTTTAATCATATTTTACAAAAATTTCATCATCTCTCTTTAAATACAAATACAGTCTTTTTTCGTGTATCTCTACAAAAATTTCATCATTTCTCTTTAAATACAGATACAGTCTTTGTGTTTTTCGTGTATCTCTACAAAAATTTCATCATCTCTCTTTAAATTCAGATACCGTCTCTGTTTGTGTATATGAAATAACAGTCTTTGTATGTGATACAATTTTACTATTATTCATTCACTTTCTTTTACTCCTTCTTTGTTTTGTTTTCGCACTACAAAAGGTCTAGATACAATCTTTGCCTGTGTGTGTGATACAGTTTCTCTATCATTCGCTCATTCTCTCTAATTAAGCTATACGAATGTTGATATAGTATTAAAGTTATTTTGTTTCTCAAAATTAAGCATCCTATTTTTTATATTCTTTTTATTTCCCAATGTATTTTAATTATTTTTATATTTTTTTGTTTGTGCAGGAAAATATATATTAAAGCTTTGGATGAATTGGCTCCTGACAATGATTTAGGGAAAATTCAAGTTAGAGTTTCGAGACTGTGGGAATCCTTGAATACAAAATTATAGAATCTCCTTATTAGTCCAAATATGAGTTTAATTGATGCAAAGGTATGTTTAATTTTTCATGTCTTTTAATTTTTTAATTTTTCATTTCACAAATTAATTGTTTTTTATATTATTATTTTATATAATATTTTTTTTGGTTTTTTTATATTTTATATTTTTTTATCATTTTATATTTTACTAATTCTTTTTTCTATTGTTTTTTATTTTTTACTTTAGGAATCAATTATTCATGTTTAAATTTATAAAATTATTATTATTTATCATATTATTAAATATTTTTTATCTATTTTATGATTTGTATTCTATTTTCTGTATTAAATTTTTTCATCATAATAACAGTTTTTTCTAATTATTTTTATGATTTATATTTTAGAAATTACTCATTTTATGTTTTTTATTTTTTGTTTATTATTAACTAATTCTTACAATTTTTTATTCTATGCCTAATATTTTTTTTAGGGGTCAATTATGTAGGCCCAAGCATGGATCAACAAATGATGCAGGTATAAATTTACAACATCATTTATTATTTATATTATTATTGAGTATTTTAAATTGTTTATTTTTCTAATTTATTTTCATTTTCTATTTTAATTTTTTTCTTCATAATAATAGTTTTTTAAAAAACTTTCCCTGATTTTTATTTTTAGAAATTATTCTCTTATTTTTCATGTTTTTTTGTTATTAATTCATTATTTTAATTTTCCCATTTATTGTTTAATATATATTTTTTGTTTTGGGCTCACTGATGTATTATTTATAAGATTAATAAATAGTTTGTTTTATTTCTTTTTCTGATTTATATTCTACTTTGTAATTTAACTTTTTTCTGCATAGTAATATTTTTAATTTTTTTTCCTGATTTATACTTATTTAAAATCACTCTCTTAAATTTTTTTACCTTTTTGTTATCATTCATTAATTATTTTTTATTTTTACTTCTATTTTTTAATATTTTTGTTGTTTTTGGCTCAACGATCCACGCTTAACTTTGCAAAATTATTTATTATTTATATTATTATTAAATAGGTTTTTAAAAATTTATTTTTCCAATCTATATTATATTTTACTTTTTTAATTTTTTTATAATATTATTTTTTATTTATTTTACTGATTTATGTTTCAAAAATTACTCTCTTATATTTTTTTATTTTTTGGTTATTATTAATTAATTCTTTTTACTTTTTCTTCTATTGTTTAGTATTTTTTTTCTTTTCTAGGGGCCAATAATGCATGTTTAAGTTTGAAAAATTAGTTATTATTTATATTATTATTAAATAATTAATTTTATTTATTTTTTTGATTTATATTCTAATTTATATTTTATTAATTTTTATATATTTTCCAGTTTTATATGAAAAAATTAAAAAAATGATAAAAATGTATAATTTAGAAACAAATTATGTGCAAGTTTTTTAATATTACATAACAAATGTCTAGAAATAAAAGTGAAAATTTTACTTTTTAAAAAAAAATTAATTAGTAAGCAACCGTGAAACCCACGGGAAGTGCGCTAGTAATTAATAATATGTAAAACAATTTATATTTTTTTAAAAGAGAAACAAACAAATAAATAAACGAATTAATTTTTTTTGACATATAAATGAATTAAAATCTAGAATAGATACGGTGGTATAATATCCCTTAGTTATTTTTGATTTAATTTTTTTATTCCGTTATAAATAATGTTAATATTTTGTTTCTTTACAAAGTAATGATCCTCCACCCCAAAAACATACAGGTACATTCATGATTTTCAAATATACTTGAGAGAAGACTTAATAAATAGCTGAACTTGATTTATCTGGGCTCCAACTCTTTTACTCAGCTCCAACTAAAAGCGAATTTTATTTAGATCTCTTCTTCTTTTTTCTATGTTACATAATTTTATTTGGAAGAGATGTTGTTGGGTTCTAAAACATAAAAAAAACTTGTTAAAAAATCTAAAAGCACACCAATGGCGCCCTAATAGTGCACCAATAGCCCACCAATTGCGCACCAGTAGCCATTATTTTGTTTCTTTACAAAGTAATGATCCTCCACCCCAAAAACATACAGGTACATTCATGATTTTCAAGTATACTTGAGAGAAGACTTAATAAATAACTGAACTTGATTTATCTAGACTCCAACTCACAAAGTACTTTATACTAACCTGAATAACAGGTCAACAGGTTAAATGTTGGAAAATGTGTGCTAGGTAGATGAACATATATGGGTGTGTTAGAAAGTATGTTAGATAGTGTGTTGTTAGCATTCCTCTTCTCCCTTTCCTTCCACCAAGAAATCAGTGCCTATTGTTATGGACGAATTCATAGGCAGGAATTATGCGTCCACATTGATCAGGTCAACAAAGTTCAAGGACATTGATTTAGCAAATCACAATGCTGTCATTGACCTTTGACCATCATCATTATCCTTCTTTCCTTAGTTAGCCTGCAGTCAACTTTATATTTCTTATTTCGCAATAAGCTGATCTCCTAGAGATCTGCTATTATTTCCGTGATTATGTCTTTTATTGCTTTCCAATTAGACTATGATTCTGTCTTTAATATTTGCTATTAGAGTAAGGATGTACTTCTATTCCTGTACTACCCAAAGTCCTATTTAAAGGGCCCTACTATGAATGAAAGAACCAAGTCATATTCAGCAAACACCTAGAGGTCAGAGCTCCCTTTAACGAGTTCAGGTTCAGACTCCCTTCAAGAGTCTGGTTCTCCACCATAGGTCGGGGGAAGGGCAAGGCCAAAAGTCCAGGCCAAGGCCCGAGGACTCGATCCCAGAAGTGTGGTGCTAACAACGTGGTAGCGGACAAGGACGATATGGGTGATGAGAACCAGGAAACTACAGACAACCGCATATCTGCACTTGAAAACCAGATGCGGCAAATGGGCCAACAGTTCCAGGAGCTGCTCACTGTGCTTTCACGTCAGAACAATGTAAGCAATAGTTCTGCCCCACCAACCCCAACACCAGATGCTGTTCCTACCCACGGCGAACGCCGTGAATCTCAACCTTCACTAGTACGAGAAGGTGGTGGCCAATCAGGTACGGTTCCTCGCTTTTCCAAGTTGGAATTTCCAACCTTTGATGGCAGCGATGATCCCTTGGTTTGGCTATATAGATGCACTCAGTTTTTTCGCAATCAGCGAACTGCTGAAGTTGACAAAGTGGATTTGGCGGGCTTCCACCTTTTGGGAGAGGCCCAACTTTGGTACTACCAACTACAGAGTGAGAAGGAGGGAATAGATTGGGTTGAGTTTCAGAACCTATATACACTGCATTTTGGCCCTTCGCAAAGCAGTGATCCCCTCGGTGACCTAGTTACCCTCAAACAGGATGGCTCGGTGGAACTTTATCAACGGCAATTCCAGGAGAAGTTGACGCGTGCCCGTGCCTTTGTTTCAGTAACTCAACATGTGGGTCTCTTTGTGGCTGGATTGGAAGAAAGCATCCGCTTGGATGTTCGAATGAGCAAACCTGCAGATCTCGCCACAGCCATGAGTTTAGCAAGATCTTTTGAGCATAAACACACCATATGGAGGTCCAGCAACAATCACAGGCCATCATGGCAAGGTACACAACCAGTCTCTATTAGCAACAAGCAACCCAGTTCTTCTTCTGCGTTGTCATCCCCTTCCACTGCTCCATCTTTCATTAAGCGACTGACTAGAGCAGAGATGGCTGAGAGGCGTGCAAAAGGGTTGTGTTTCAATTGTGATGAACCATACACT
>JAKUCV010003975.1:19078-36646 GCA_028386065.3 Turnera subulata | reverse complement strand
TTTTAAGTATTACGGTTGCTTGCATATCACTGTTTATCCTTCGTCGGTGAGCACTTCGGACTCACCCCTCGCCTGCGGGGTTTCATCCCGTAGGTTAAGTTGTTTCCGTAGTTCAGGTACGACGTGCGATGGCTGCTGCTTTCTTCTCCACCTGACTCCGGATCCATACCTCCGTTGCATGTGCATAAGTCTTCCGCTGCTATTCTATTGCTTATGATGCTGTACTACATTTCCGCTGCTGTGTGATATATATTGTTGTACTGCTGATTTCCTGTGATATGTATATTACTGATACTATCTGCTGCTGCTGAGAGCACTGTGTTTGGATTGAATAATGGTCCCCGAGTGTGGGTGACAGTTGTATTGATGGTTGCTATTGTATAATATTTACTCGTTGTACTGTCTGTTCTACCGTAATGAATAGTTTCGGCACGTGTTTACTATGTTACGGTAAATACGGGTCGGGGCGCTTCAGGCAGACTATGGTTGGACCTCTTATTTATTTGCCCTGTATATAAATTAATTATGGGATATATTATTGAAATTATAGCAAAAGTTGCTTGAATCTTTTAAAATAAATTTATTTAATTTTTCTATACTAATTTAATTTGTTGAAAAATATTATTCAATAGATTCCTATTGGACTCCGATTGGGCCCCTTAAGCCTCAACCTGTCCACTAAACCGAATCATGACATTGACCCATATTGGGTTTACTAACCTTCAAGAATTGTATGCGAGCCGGAAAAAAGAGATCATCTCTAGAGTAATTCTTGTCTCAAGAATTGTATAACCTTAAGCAATTATCGTTTGAATCTTAGTTCTAAAGATGCAAGTTAAGAGACTTTACCTTAACTTACTGAGTATTAATGTTATTGCCTTTGAAAAGTTACGCAACTTTCACAAAAAAAGGAAACTTCTTCTTCATGCAATGTTTGTTGTGTGTCACGTTAGGGGATGATGTGTAATTGATACATGGATTATGTCCGAATATTTTGAGAATGACGAGATAAATTTAAGGATTTGAATTGTACCCAAAAAAAATTTAAGGATTTGAAGGTTGTGGATCATAAAATCTGTTTTTAATAAAAGAAATTATCAATTTGATAAATAGATAACGGTCAGCAATTATTATGTTTGAATCTTTTCTTTTTAGTTATAAAGACAGCAATGCAGATTATAAGAACTTATTCGGCAAAAAGAAAAAATGGCTTAAACCCAATTTTCGCCATGTATTAATTTGCCATTTTTAATTATAATTTGAGTCTATCGACCAAATTTTTTAAACACAAACATTCAATTGAAATAAATTGAAACTCAAGAGGCAACTTGATCTAATTTTATAAATACAGATATTCATTCCTCAAAAAAAAAAATACAGATATTCAATCAGCTCAAAATAAAATTTAGGGAGTAAATTGACCCAGAATGTATAACACATGGGTGAAATTGAGTTTTTTTGTCAAAATACTTAACTTCTTTTTTATCCTTTTTTTTTTTACAGAATTCTTTTTTTTCTAAACTTTAAGCTTTAGAATTTTCAATTTTGATGATCTATAATAGATACATGAGCTATGTCTCAATATTTTGCGCAACAAATTGATGAAGTTGAGGATCCAGCAGTTGCAAAATATATTATTTAATAATTGTCGAAACTAGACAATCACATATATTAAATATTAAACAGCATGATCCTCCTGGCCTATATTTTCTTCTCGTCCATAAATTGTGCCATTGAGGATTGCACCCCTAGTTTCAGGTAGGGGATATACAAATAAAGAACATGTTAATATCACAATTCCAAACACTCCATAAGAAAGCAAACTACTAGTTTTTCCAACAGATATCAATGCTGGACTAAATACAGCACTCAAGGCAAATGCCTGTCTGGCTATAGATGTGGCAGAATTCCTAACCGCTGTGGGGAACAACTCGGTTGTGTGTATCAGTATCAAACTGCAGGCCATACGAGCACAAAAGAAGGATCCTAGCTCTAGACCAACTTTAATCTCCTCATGAAAATTGCCAGTAGAGTACACACAAAGAATGCTGAATATCCCACTCAGTACACTAAACCAGAATATTGAACCTCTCCTATTCCATTTATCCACAACAATGAAGGTGATAGGGTAGGAAGGAAGTTCTAGTATGGCATTGAAGAGAGAACTTAAGTAGATATTGTAACCCAAATTTCCAACCCCAAGTTCCATGCCAAAATACACCATTCCAATGCCAAAACATAGCACCATAACAGCCAATATTCTACGAAGAGCCCATCGCTTACTCAATAAAATATTGAATGACGAATAGAAGTTATTGTTGAAGTTGGTGTTTTGCTTTTGATGAGGCATGCTTAATAGGTATAAACTCCGGCTTTTAGCATCAAGGGATGTCAACCCTTTCAGTATACCAAATGCTTCTTCTTCACGGCCTTGGTTGAAAAGCCATTTTGGAGACTCGGTCACTGAAAAATAAAGTAGGACGCAGTAGAGAATTGCGGGAATGGAAGTACATAGATAAAGAGACCGCCATGAGGATGATTTGTTTATATAAGCAATACCTGGCAAGGACATGTACCCTATAGTGCCAAACAAAAAACCCATGACTCCTATTCGCCCCCGCCAATTTTTCCCTACCTTCTCCGTCAATAAGACAAGAACACAGCTACCTAATGATGCCCTACCAACGCCACTGATAAATCTGAAAGCCGAGTATAACCATACATTCGTGGAAAAGATGGTGGTAAGGGAAGCAAGAGACATGATCATTAAAGACAAGAAGAGCAACTTCTTGCGACCAAGTGAGGAGTCACCTAGTGTGGCTAGAGTAAACCCGCCAATAATGCTACCCATAAAAAAGGAGGAAGCAGGAAAGGCCTTGGTGAATGGACTTGCACATTGAAGTGACCATTCTGAAATGATGGTCTTAGAGGATCCTGCATCCCAATCCCATTCAGACTTGGAGATTTTGCAGATATCAGAGTTTGAGCTGCAAATAGTAGAGCTTTTAATGCAGTGCCATGGTGGCTCTGCATCTGCATAAACACTAATGAGACTTGTTGGGCGTCAAACAGTAGTGCTAATGAGACAAGTATGCATTGCAGAAATTGGCTCCACCCGAAACTTCCCAAGAATTTTTCAATCACCTCATCTATAGTTGGAGTGTTGTCGTCAAGCCTTGAGGCTTCAGTTGCTGAAGATTGATGCAAAAGAAGATCTCTTGTCTCTGCCATCAGTGAAGATTGTGATATTATGCTTTTATGGTTACTCTATGCACAATGCATATATAGACGGGAGTGTACAACTATTTGTTTTCTGCTCCATAGGACCATTTTCTCCTCCTCGTTATCTCAAACGTAAAGAGGAGGGAAGATTTTCTAACCATGAAAGCGAAAGTGGGCCATTTTGATATTTTCCAAGACTAAAGGTTAGATAAAACGATCATTATCAGGACCAAAATAAGTTTCACGTTGAAGTAATAACCTTTATTTTTAAAGTCACGTTGAATAGCTTGCTCGGTGAATAATAATGTTTTAACCAATTATGCATCATTGAATTTGTTTTTTTTTTCTTAAGTACTGCATATTAAGGTAGAGATTATTAAGCTATGCGACGCTAAGTTCTTTGCCATTTATGCTGGCAACCCATAATTTGAATCTCCATCCTTTTGTAATCTATATGTTAATAAGAAGCTTAAGGAGTGGTTAATTGTGGAAAAATGTTATAATTTTTCTGAAAATTTGGAAGATAGAGATGGAAAATATTATTATGTATGCAAAGTGTATATAACCACAGAAAACTACTAGGCTAGCCTTCTTTTTTGTCGAATTAGCCACTAAATATGAATGGACGGTACAGATTCATTTAACATGATATATCATGTCGTCCTCTAAGCGAGAGGAGCCAAAATCCACACAGAATTCTTTATCTAACCTTTAGCTTTTCAATTTTCAACTTCGATGATGTATAATTGATACATGAGCTATGTCTCAATATTTTACGCAACAAGTTGATGAAGTTTTTTTTGGGTCGAGCAGTTGCAAAATATATTATTTAATAATTGTCAAAACTAGACAATGACATATATTAAATATTAAACAACATGATCCTCATGGCCATATTTTTCCTCTTGTTCATAAATTGTGCCAATGAGGACTGCACCCCTAGTTTCAGGTAGGGGATATACACATAAGGAACATAATAATATCACAATTCCAAACACTCCATAAGAAAGCAAACTATTAGTTTTTCCAGCAGATATCAATGCCGGACTGAATACAGCACTTGAGACAAGTGCCATTCTGGCCATGGATGTGGCAGTATTCCTAACTGATGTGGGGAACAGTTCAGTTGTGTATATCAGACCCAAACTACAGGCCATGCGAGCACAAAAGAAGGAGCCTAACTCTAGACCAACTTTAATCTCCTCAGAGAAATTGCTAGTAGAATACACACAAAGAAGGCTCAATATTCCACTCAATACACAGAACCAAAATATTGAACCTCTCCTATCCCATTTATCCACAACGATGAAGGTGAAAGGGTAGGAAGGAAGTTCTAGTAGGCCATGGAAGAGAGAACTTAAGTAGATATTGTAACCCAAATTTCCAACCCCAAGTGGCATGCCATAGTACACCATTCCAATGCCAAAACATAGCACCATAACAGCCAATATTCTACGAAGAGCCCATCTCTCACTCAATAAAATATTGAATGACGAATAGAAGTTATTGTTTAAGTTGGAGTTTTGCTTTTGAGGCATGCTTAGTAGGTATAAACTCACGCTTTTATCATCATGGTGTGCCAACCCTCTTAGTGTAGCAAATGCTTCTTCTTCACGGCCTTGGTTGAGAAGCCATTTTGGAGACTCGGTCACCGAAAAATAAAGTAGGATGCAATAGAGAATTGCTGGAATTGATGTGCATAGATAAAGAGACCGCCATGAGGATGATCCCCTGGTTATATAAGCAATACCTGGCAAGGACATATACCCTATTGTGATAAACAAAATACCCACGACTATTATTCGCCCTCGCCAATTTTTCCCGACCTTCTCCGTCAATAACACAAGAACACAGCTACCTATTGATGCCCTACCAACGCCGCTGATGAATCTGCAAGCAGAGTATAACCATACGTTGGTGGAAAAGATGGTGGCAAGGGAAGCAAGAGACATGATTATGGAAGACAAGAAAAGCAACTTCTTGCGACCAAGTGAGGAGTCACCTAGTGTGGCTAGAGTAAACCCACCAATAATGCTACCCATAAAAAAGGAGGAAGCGGGCAAGGCCTTGATGAATGGACTTGCACATTGAAGCGACCATTCTGAAATGGTGGTCTTAGAGGATCCTGCATCCCAAGCCCATTCAGTGCTGGAGATTTTGCAGATATCAAAGTTTGAGCTGCAATTAGTAGAGCTTTCAATGCAGTGCCATGGCGGCTCTGCATCTGCAAAGACGCTAATGAGCACTTGTTGGCCATCAAACAATTGTGCTAATGAGACAAGTATGCATTGCAGAAATTGGCTCCACCCAAAACTTCCCAGGAATTTTTCAATCACCTCGTCTATTGTTGGAGTCTTGTCGTCAAGCCTTGAGGCTTCAGTTGCTGAAGATTGATGCAAAAGAAGATCTCTTGACTCTGCCATCAGTGAAGGATGTGATATTATGCTTTTATGGTTACTCTATCCACAAGGCATATGTAGAAGGCGGTGTACAACTATTTTCGACCAAAAATTGTGTACGATTATTTGTTTTCTGCTCCATACCTTAGGACCATTTTCTCCTCCTCGTTATCTCAAACGTAAAAAGGAGGGAAGACTTTCTTCTTCTTTTTTTGGTCTGAAAGGTGTGGTTATATTAAATTATTGAAGAAAAGGAGGGAAGACTTTCTTTTTTTGGTGCGCAAGGTGTGATTATATTAGATTATAGAAGAAGAGGAGGGAAGACTTTCTAACTATGAAAGCGAAAGCGGGCCATTTTGATATTTCAAGTCAAATTTCATGATTGAAGATTAAATAAAATGATCATTATCAGCACCAATATAAGTTTCACCAATACCCTTTATTTTTAAAAGTCACGTTCAATGGCTTGCTCTCGGTGAATAATAATATTTTAACCAATTTTGCATCATTGAATTTGTTTTTTTAAAAACCCATAATTTGAATCTCCCTCCTTTCGTAATTAATATGTTAACAACAGTGGCCAAGTTAGATAGAATTTTTAAAGGAGACCAATATAATATTTTGTGTGTGATAATAAAGATTTATGTAAAAAAGTAAAATTTAGAAAGGAGCCAATATAACATTTGTGTTTGATAATAAGGATTTATATAAAAAAATAAAATTTAGAAGGAGCCAAATATAATCATGATAGAACTTATTTGTGAAAATTAAAAATCTAAGGGACAATTGGTAATATTACAGTAGAACTTGTATGAAAAAATTAAAAACCCAAGGAAGCCATGGCCACCCTTGGCCCCCTAGTCCACCGTCACTGGTTAACAAAAAGCATAAGGTGTGCTTAGTTGTGAATTTTCTTAAAAAATTATCAAAAAAATTGCAGAATAGAAATGGAATAGACTTGTGTATTAAAAGTGTATGTAAAGAAAACCACTAGGCTAGCCTTTTTTTTATATTAATTTGTTTCCATAACTAAGTGAAGAAGCCTGCCCTAGATATGCCACTGCTCACTACTATTACTTTTGCATTTTTATAGTCTTTCCTCTAGATTTTTACAACGTTTTCTTTTTTTTTTGGTCGAAACCGGGAAGTATATTAAAAATATACGTGAGTTGAGTACATGGTTAGAAGTCGGTAGCTCAAATCGACTCCTATCTTATACAAGAGACATGCTGATAGCAATACAGAAACAACATGATAGAAAATTAACCTCCCGGATACTCGGGACAGGGAAAGCATCCAAAATACAGAATATCACATTAAATGACTGATGATACAAGGACAAGGGTTGTGATAGGTCCGCGAGGATGGAAAGTATCCGGCAGTCGGTCCCCTGCTACACCCGAGCTGGAAGCACCTGGAGAGAAAACCATACGATGGTCGTCTTCTGTAAGAACCACCACCGTATGATTTTGGTTTTTACGGGGTCGAGGAGGGGCTGGATGGTTGAAATTGTTGGAAACTGCGGGGTAATTGGCATTGGGAGGAATTGGGGAAGTGACAGGTCCGAGGGAAGATTGGACAACATTTAGGTTGGGCGGGAAGGTGCTGGCATTAGAAACATCTTGGAGGGATTGACGCTTCGGGGTATCTTTGGAGATGAGCTTTGAGAGTTTCAGAGGTTAGGTTTTTTTTTTTGTGGTCTGTTTGGCGAGTCGGGTGGCAAGCTTACTTTTGGACCTTTTGAGAGACCCTTCTCCTATGAAATCCTGAAATGTAGGGAGGTCCGGGGTAGGTTCAGGCTGGTCTTGGTTCTCGCTGACAGTTGGTAGTGGTGGAGGGGGGCAGTGGCAAGGGGTGGCACTGGGGGAGCATTAGGTTGTGACTGCGCCATCGGGGTAGGTGTGGTTATGCCGGGGATTGGCACGGCCGGTGGCTCCTCCGAGCGAGTACTCTCCAAAATATGAAACCTATTGGTTGCGTTTCTGGTATGTGGGATTATAGGTGGAACCGAGGGGCCATGGAGTGGACGTCGAGTGAAGCGGTTAGTCCTCCGGGGGACATTCATCCATTCACCCCTCCCATTATTTGACGCGGTGACCGACATCCCAACAGTCATTGAGGGTGCAGATGGGGGCATTGTCTCGCATTTCTGAACATGTGAAGCTTCAGGACAAGCTAAAATAGAATGGTCCAAATTACCACAAATGTAGCATATGTTATGCAGCCCTTCATAGCCAACCTTTATAGGTTCGCCTTCTAGATGCACTGTACCTTGTAGAGGTTTTGTCAAGTCAAGACATACAGCAACTCTAGCAAATTTAGCTCGACTGGGGTTAGAAAAATTACCGTCGAGCTTAATCATTCGGCCCACCATGTTTCCGAGTTGTCTGAGAATCCTGGAGTGGTACCGGTTCGTGGGAAAGTCTGGGAACTGGACCCACGTCACGATCGAGTCGATCTTTCCTGTGGAAGCTCGAAAATTGGGAGACCATGGTTGCACACTCAGCACATTCCCGTAGATCATCCAGGGACCATCGGTCAAGGCATGAATGAAGTCTTGGGATGCCCAAAACCTCACCAAGTAAAAATTATTCTCCAGGTCTAAAATTTTGAACGCCCCGGTTGGCTTCCAAAGGGTTTGCAATTGGGTGTGGAGGGCCTTGTAACCGATGGCTCGCCTGTACAGCTTGACAACTACGCCATTCTCCTATTGTTTATCCAATCGAGCTTTGAATGGATCGGATAACTCCAGGTTAGGCACGCCTGCAATATGAGACACAAACAAATCACCGTCCTCGTACTCGGCTTCACCCTCGATTTCCCAAGGGTCAGATTGGTACAAAGGATTAGGCCCGCCAAAGAGAGAGTCTCGGTATGTAGGGCGGGCTGCCTCCATGAGCACATCTGGGTCGGCTGTCTTTGAGTGCTCCGGGTCGGCTTGAGGTAGTGACGGGAGCTCAGGCGAGCCTGGAGTCGCGGCAGCAGAAGTCGGGCGCTCAAGTTCATGGGCCGTTGGCGGTCCTTGCAGTTCGGTTTGAGAAGAGGAGGGGTCCGGTGCAAGGGGGCCGGTGGTAGAGTCCGGTGGAGAGGTTTCGGTCTGTCGGAACAGTGGGGGTGATGATGGCCGGAGCCTGTCGCCTGTGGGAGGAGAGGCGGCCACTTCACGGGATCGGGACCGTCGGCGGTGAACGGGGCTGGAGGTCACTGTTCGGGGTCGGGATCTGCGACCAGCAGGGGTGTCAGTTGCCGTCAGTGCCTCTGGTGGTTCGTCCATGGCCGCGGCTAACGGGGAGCTGGCGGCGAACGGTGGCACGCGCGCCGGAGGCGCGGCGCGTTGGGGCTGACACTCCTCCAGCGTTGGTGTGTTACTGCTGGGCCGTCGCTATGGAGGCTTGGTGGAGAGGTCTGGTTGCGAGGCGTCACAAAGGGAGGGGTTTATCTCCTCATGTCCAGCTTGGCCTCGCCGGAGATGGTGGTGAAGGCCGGATATGGAGTCGCGACTTGCGATTATGCTGCTGCTGCAGGACCGGCTTTGTCTGGGCTTGGTATGGGCGTCCGGTTCCGAGGCTGCACGCTGGGAGAGGGTTAGCTCCTCAAGCCAAGCATGGCCTCGCCGGAGTAGGCCGGGATCTAGAAGGGAAATGGTCGCGGATGGTTTTGCTTTACAACGTTTTCTTCCTGAAGCCCAACTTTGCCCAATTATTTCTTTCTCTTTTTACACGCCCTTAAAGTCTTATCTCTTACTCCCCCGGATTCCCATCGATCGAGATGGAAGACCCTTGGGGTATTTTATAAAAATATTAAAAAAAAAAGAATTAAATGATACATATGAGCATTGAAAAACAAAAAACTTGTGAATGGAACAATAATGACAAGTATATTTCCCACCCGGCCCGCCTCCTGGGCTATTAAACTACCCCGTTAGATTTAGGTCAATGTCCTGTGTTATCATCATGTTCACACTTCATTTGTTAATGCCAAGAATAGAAGTCAAGAAAGCCTATAAAGCTCTGGGCCAATCTGGATAGTATTTAGAGTAATTTTCTAGTAAGAAAAATACGTTTTACCAAATTGCATTTGCACCCTTTTCTTTTCTTTGCAACTTGCAAGCATAGTTAATACGAAATTGATTTGTCTAATTTTATTTTATATGCCCTGATCTTTACGTACTTCTTATATAAGTTTCCTTGCTTAGAATAGATGTCGGAGCAAACAATCCTTCTGTAGAGATCTATCTACCTAGATTTTACCCATAAAACGTATCTTCCAATCTGATATCATCAGTGATCTTCCGATCTACTTTAATCTGATATTGTGTATGGCCAGTCCATTAGTCTGCCAGGTTCATTCAATTGCACATAATCAAATGAAAACTATTAAAAATACTAAATGATTGGAACATTATCATTACTAGCAAATTCAACAAGCCAAGCTAATAAGTGCTATTTCTTTAATCTCCATATGTATCTAGCTAGCCCAGCAAGTATAACTATTTATGTATTCTTCATACATATATGTTTAACTATTTATGTATTCATGCATGTCCAAACTAAAATCGGGATGTGCAGTACTTTTTTTTTTTTTTGGTCGAGACCTGATGTCTTAAACAATACTTCAAAATGTACGTACAAGCAAAACTAGGCATGCTCAGCCCACTAGTAAAACCCTTCTCCTATAACAGGAGCTGTCTAATTACAGGTGGAGGGGATTGTAAAAGAGTTAGCCCGGGACAAAAACAGGAGGAGCTAAAGATGCAATGATATGAGCTATTCCATTAGCATCTCTATTTACAAAAGACAGGGACCTGATTTTGATGACTCAAAAGAGATTTTATTTCTGCTGCTGTCTTCAAAAGATTCATCCTCCCCATCCATAGTCCTCCAAGAGCCAATGAATCACTTCCTGCGCATTAGATGGTCCACGGAAGTACTACCAAAGTATCCTTGGAATAAGGTGGGTCAAGGTTTTGTTGATTTTCTTATTCTTTGTTCCAGTGTAGTTTGGTTCACATAATAGTTTTTCCTGACCACAGTGCCCGAGACACCACCTTTAATGGGATTTGGTAGCTGCCAACAAGGTTGGTTCACTATACAAGTATACTTATACATAGTGCCGCCAATACCATCTTTAATGGAATCTGGGGCTGCCAATTGGTTCACTATACAGGTAGGTATCCTTGTCCAATTGGTCCTGTGTTATACACCTTGGTCTAATTTGCCCCATTAGTGTGGACTGAATGTTTGTATTTGTAAAACCGAGATCAATTTGCCTCCTCAGGTTTAGTTTGAGTTGATTAAGTATCTATACTTATAAATTTTGGTCAATTTACCCCTTAACTAAAATTATTATCAAAATTAATTCTAATTAATTTGGATTTGGTAGAAGATATGTCATGCCAAAGCTTGACAAAAAGTTGAATTGTTTGCGGAGATGAATTAAGTAAAGCGAGCGAATAAGAAATTAATATATGTCCACTTCTAATTGATCCAGTTTTCCAAACTCAAGGGCAAATTGACCTAATTTTGTAAACATAAACATTCAATTGAAACATACATAGAAGACAAAATGACCTATTTTACGAATACAGATATTCAATTGACCTAAAATATTAGGGGCTGAATTGACCCAAAATGTATAACACATGGGTGAAATTGAGATTTTTGCTGAAGAAAATTAGGTAACTTCTTTTTCATTTTTTTCACCTTTAAGAGATAACAACGGGCCCAGACTAATCCAACTCATGACATGATTGGAACTATAAAGGTTGGCGCCACTAGCCCCTAGAGTGCTGCGTTCCCCAAGACTCGAACTCGAGATCCCTTGGTAAAGCTAGAACAACTCCAACCAGTTGATACATGATGTATAATTTTCAACTTTGATCCATTGGTCAATTTCCAACTTTGATGATGTACTAGTTTCCAACCCTCGCTTTGCTTCGGTCGGTCACTGTATTGATTGGCTCGTAACATACATTAATGAAGGTTATTTTATAACTCATATTTAATTGTAATTTTTTAGCCAATAAAATTAGTTGTTTGAATTAAAAAGTTTTTATAAGACTTCATAATTAAATATTTTCAATATAAATCTATCTTCACATGTATATAAATCCATAATCACTAACATACATTCTAAAGTATTATGTCCGGTCAAAACCAATATATTTTCAATTTTTTGGCACAATTACTTGCCCTTCAATTCGATCATTACAATTTTGTTATGCTTTTAGCTTTTTCATATCTTAAAATGTAATTTGTTTACACATAGATTTTTGTGTGAGAACAATGTAGTTTAGTTAATAATAGAAAAAGGGTTTTTCTATCTTGTGCCTAGGGGCACATGATAAGCCACTAAATAAGGAAATAAATTCTCATAATTAATGAGTATTATTTTATTAGTGACTAAAATAACCCTTCCATAAACAATTAGTAATTAATTTAATATATAACCTTGAAAGGTTATTTCAGTCACTAAGGGAATGATATTGATTAATTGTAGAAATTCATTTCCTTATTTAGTGGCTTATCATATGCCCCTAAAGCACAAGATAGAAAAATCCATAGAAAAAATATATATTTTCTTAAATTTTGTTCATTAGGTCATACTACAAATTACTAAAGTACATCATATCTTATTGTTTATATTAGAGGAGAAAAGAAAGATAAACTACAATATTTTACATGTGCCTATATTGATATTTCCAAAAATATTAGAATAACACATATCAAAGTTTCCTTTTTTATGTAATTATTAACTAATATTTGGCATGTAACGTATTAAAAAATTTTAACAACAAAAAAAATTGAGAATTGTTTTTTTTAATTCTCATCTATATTGATTGAGAGGCCATTTGTTTGAAAAATATTATAGTTCCGATCTCCAAAAAATTTCTAGTAATATTTCTAGAGTTGTTCATCTTTTTGTTTCTTTATTTTTCTACAAAGATAGAAAATTAAAATAATTTTCTCTTTTCTACTATCTTTTTGTGAGTAATTGTAACAGCCCGGGTAAGTTTTACGTTTTTACCGGTACCGTAATAATTTATTTTACCATAGTTTACCATTAAAATTAATCTTGGGTAATTAATTTGTGGTAATTCGTGCATCGGATTCCGAAACCGAGCCTTGTCCCACGCTCGGGATTTTTCTGCGGATTTTTCGGACCAAGTTGGAATTTTTCGGGTCCAGGAATCTTCAGAAAAGTCTGGATTAACCCCGAGTTATCGGACCAGAAATAAAGTCAAGGGGGTACATTAGTTATTTTCTGGTCCGGACGGGACACGACTCACAAGCTGCACAGCACGAGGCAGCCGCCACCCACTGTGAAGCTTATGAGTGGACTGTGCCACCCGTGAAAAACCAGTAAGTTGCCCGTGACTCTCTTTTTCTCTTTCCCTGCACCATCTCTTCATTTTCATCCTGCCTGCAAACCCCATAACTCAGCTCCTTCCTTCGTTTGTTCTTGCAAAACCCAGTACCTGCAACACCTACTGCAATCCTATACCGAAAAATAAAAAAAAAACACTAAACAACCCAACACAATCCGCCACGTCATCACCCACCTCCTTCTCCTTTCTTTTTTTCCAGCCGGAACACCACACACCGACCCGAGCCACCAACTGCCGACCGCCGCCATCTACTCCACCTTTCTCCTTCCTCTCCACCTTCGCTACCGCCACCGCAGCTCGCCGGCAAGCACGACGTCTCCTCCTCTCTTCGCAGCAACCCAATAACACGCCGCCGAGTTGCTCACCTGCAGATCGACGAGCCGCCCCATCTCCCCTTCGCCGACGAACCACACTAGTAGCCGAGCGCCCTTCCTCGCGTCCCCTCCACCGTCGCGTGCCGTTCTTGACACCGCGCGCTGTCTCGCCTCGCCATCCGTCCGCGTGCGCCGCCGCTGCTGCTCACGAGGTGAGCATGACCTGGTTGAGCAACGGGTCTAGGTCGACCCGGATGTGTTGACCCGACGGATCGTGGGTTGCGTCCGTGGGCTAGTGGGCTGATGGTTTCGGGCTAGTGGGCTGATAGTTGCGGGCCTGCTGTGTGGGTTGGCACCTGGGCCCTGCTTGGGGTTAGGTTAGCCCATATAGTAGGCTGGGCTTGGACTCATAGGCCCAGTCCGATTTTTAATAAAAAAAGAAATAAAATCTGGAAAATAGAATTAAATGGAAATAATATTTTTGGAAAGTACATACTTATGGAATAATTATGGAAAAAGGTTTATATTTTTGGAAATAATATTTTGGGAATATATATGGTAAAAAAATAATTATTTTGGAGAAAAATAAATATGGAAAGGGTATTATCAAAGAAGTATTGTACCGGAATAATATCCGGGTATAGGTAATTATAGTATTATTATTTTTTACACTGGAAATAAATGGTGAATTATGATGATAATAGAGAAATAACCCGGGGAAGAACCGAGACGAGATAATATTTATTTTTCGTTATACAATAGTAGCATGACATTGCATATCACTTATGTGTGCATATTATTTGTTTGATATAGGAGTTAATAACGAGCAGATACCTTTGGAACCAGACTTGGAGTCTGTGGGGAATTTCCAAACTTGATAGTCGGCTAAGGTGAGGATGGATAACCCTTGATATGTGCCCGTAATGCTGTGTGTATTTTTGTTGTTTGATTGAACTGCTGATATGATTATTGTCTGTTACTTGATTGCTGTGGAATTGTTGATGCTGTTGTTGGATTGTGTCAGACTTGTGTATATTGTGTTGGAAATAATGTTGAACTGATAATTTTGAATAATTAGTGATATGAGATTGTTGACTGGATGAGTCTGTGGATTAATCTGAGGTGATAGAAAATGGATAATTGATGAAAGAGTAATGGAATTGGACTGAACTTGAGATGATGATATAATTGTCACGTGGAAGGTAGTGGTACGACTAGATGGTTAGAGACTAGTTCTGTGGTGTCATGACCGGTTTGGTTTGGTTATTTGGGATGTTGATCCCGGATGAGATTGATATTGGGATGTTGATCCCGGATGAGATTGTTATTGGGATGTTGATCCCGGATTGGTTGTTATTGGGATACTGATCCCGGATTGTGTTTTGGCCTAGCATCTGGAATTAGTTAATAACCAGGTACGACCCTAGCTTGTCTAGTGACGGGGCCCGGAAGATAAAATTGGTAATAATAATAATAAGTATTCTTTTGGTCTTGGCTCAGTCGTAGTTAGTAGAATATTTGTGTTGTGATTGTCTGTGTTTACCTCGAAAGTATTATGGTTGATTATATATGTGAAGGCCCTCTCCCCGAGGGACCCACCATATTCAGGTATTGTTACATCACATCCCTCAGCCCACACCTTTTCAAGGTTTAATCCTTTACCATGCTGCAGCACTAGGGATTCGAACTCGGGACGTGATGCTTTTTATCCCCCTTAAGGAGAGCACCTTCACCAATTCATCTGCAGCATTGGTGAAGGTGCTCTCCTTGAGGGGGATAAAAAGCATCATGTCCCGAGTTCGAATCCCTAGTGCTGCAGCATGGTAAAGGATTAAACCTTGAAAAGGTGTGGGCTGGGGGATGTGATGTAACAATACCTGAATATGGTGGGTCCCTCGGGGAGAGGGCCTTCACAATATATCACTGTTTATCCTTCGTCGGTGAGCGCTTCGGACTCACCCCTCGCCTGCGGGGTTTCATCCCGTAGGTCTAGTTGCTTCGTAGTTCAGGTACGACGTTCGATGGCTGCTGCTTTCTTCTCCACCTGACTCTGGATCCATACCTCCGCTGCATGTGCATTTAAGTCTTCCGCTGTTGTGTTGTATATGTTGTTGTGTTGCTGCTATCCTCTGTTGCTTTAATGTTATTTATTTGGAATAGGCTGCTGTTGTTGAGTGACATGAATAGATTGAATAATGATCCCCGGGCATGAGTGACAGTTGTAATATATACAGTGTGCTGTTGTATTTGATTTACTGTGTAGTATTTTACTGCGATGTACTGCCTGAGCTGTTAATAAGAATAGTTCCGGCACGTGTTTACTGTGACCGGTAAATACGGGTCGGGGCGCTTCAGTAATTCTAATATATTTTGTTTCGAAAAATCATTTTATCTTTAGTTATATAGGAGAAAATGTGTTATTCGGCTAGTATTTCTAGATTTGTTAATGAACATTTTTTTTGTATATATATGAAAAAATTTTGTCCATGAATCTTCCATATAATTTCTCTAGGAAAGTGTTAAATCCTATTGTTTGGAAAAACTAATATAATATATTGAAATAGGTGTAAAAGAACAAAAGAAAAAAGCTTAACACCACAACTTTAAGATATCAGATATATCTATATGCAATTCAATCTTTAGATACAACTCATGCATGAATTTATGAGTTTATGTGTAGTTAATGCAGTTGTACCCTGCCCTTTTTTTTAGAAATCAAAATAGAAAACAACGAAATAATTTATATGTTCGTGACTTGCATTTTATCTTTGTTAAAGGTTGCAAGAATAAATCATAACTTATCTTATTCCTTTCACTAATATAATTGGGTGGAGTTTTTTCCAATAAAAAATAAAATAAATAAAACTCTGAAATAAATCTTAACATACTGAAAAAGCATTTAAATGATAAGCATTTTTTTTTATTATTTTTTAGGTTTCTAACACAAATTTTTTTAAAAAAATCATAAAGCTTATATAATGGATTTTTTTATTTTTGCTATATAAGATACAATTTAGGAAGGCATGCGCGGCAAAAAAAACAAAAAAAAATTACAATGCAAAATATAAAAGCAGCCAGCCCACTATATGAGTCATTTTGTTGCAAGATTAATTAGCATTAGCTCGCTTCCTCCATGCCTCGCCTAAAAAAAAAGGAAAAAAAAAGGTGTCCAGTAAGTATGAGTGAGTGATTTTGTTGCAAAATTAATTAGTTTTATGAAGCAACCCGACCACTATTTATCCAACAACAGTAATTACCAAACGACAATGCCGACAAGTGGCACAGACAGTAAATACAATAGGAAAATCCAGCATAACGGCCCAAAGATAATATCATGTCACCCGACCTCGGGTATCTCAACATCAACAACACAGCGGAAGCATTTATAAACTCAATATCAACATATGCAAAGCCCGATACCAACTTATGGATCCGAGTCCTGTCTGAGGAGATGTCGCAGCCTGCCATGATGCATTCCTGCACAAAGAACAACGTAGCCTGCCGATGGGGCAGGTGAGGGGTGAGATTCTCCATAATCTCACCGACACATAACCCATGATCAACATAGCAGATACTTAATAGGCAAGAGCACGTCAATATGGCATACGAGTCATGTTCAGAACACAGAACAAATACAGTCACAAAGAACAATGCAGACTATGCCAACGTCCACCCCATCGACTTTCCAATGCACTGACCAACTAATACTGACTGTACCATACACTAGTGCCCGACCAGGACACCTCAACTCAACCACATGTTGGGTAACCGACCCAGTCTCAACAAACTATACAACACATACTCTAGTTCTGACAGACTATGTTAGAACTCATGCCTCCTTGTTTCATTTCAAGGTTTTGATAATGACAAACCTTGGCTCAATTGATGACAACCTTGAAGCAAAAAGAAATCAAGCAAAGATCAAGTACTCAACCCAAGTGATCAAGAATTCAAGTGAAGTTGATCAAAGAGTTGAAGTGCAAAAAGAGCAAGAGAAGTTAGGAATCTATTTTGTACAAGGTTTTGATATTGACAAACACATTCTATCAAGCAAAAAGAAATCAAGCAAACAAGTGCTCAACCAAAGTGATCAAGAACTCAAGTGAAGATATGATCAAGAGTTAAAGTGCAAAAAGAGCAAGAGAAGTTAGGACCCCTTTGTACAAGGTAAAACACTCAACTTCTCCTAGGCATTGGCTCAAAATAAAACAAGTTTTACTCATGCATTTCATAGCATCATTTCAAT
>JAKUCV010003975.1:0-17168 GCA_028386065.3 Turnera subulata | reverse complement strand
TGAGCTTCATGCTCTCAAGAAGGTCTACTCCGACAAGGACTTGGTCAGAAAAGTTCTTCGAAGTCTCACTCCCGAATGGCGATCAAAGGCGGATGCCATCTACGAAAACATTGGCATCAACAACACAACGATTGATGGACTAAGAGGTAATCTTATAACCTATGAAACCACTATTCTTAAACCCTCTTTACCCTCTTTGCAAGAATCTAAGAAGAAGAACATTGCCTTCGAAGCTTCCACCTACAAGACGCAAGAGCTCACTGAATCGGACTCTAGCGATGATGATCAAGAATTCGAGTTTGTCATCGGAAAATTCCGCAAATTCATGAAGAAAGAACTTGGGAAAGGAAAGAAGACATTCGGTTCACCCAAGTGTTATTAATGCGGAGAGGTTGGGCATATCAAGCCGAAGTGGCCAAATGCAAAGGAAAGGAAGGAGAAGAAGCCCTACAAGAAGCAAAGGACATACATCTCTTGGGGAGGAGATTCCGGTGATGAATCAAGTGATAGTGATGAGGAGGAGGTCGCAAACCTCTGTCTCATAGCAAAGGAAGAAGCAGCGGAAGAGGTAAGTGATTCTGAACCTTCTAATCATGATGAACTGCAAGAAGCTTTTAATGAATTGTATGCTGAATATATTAAAGTCTCTAAAATTCACTTAAAGCATAAGAAACAAATTGCTTCATTAGAAAAGAACATAGAAGAGCTTACTTGAGAAAATAAGAAATTAAAGGAAGAAAATAAGATTCTAGACACACCTAAGGAATGTGTATCATGTGGCTCTTTAAAAGAACAAAATGAAAAATTAGCATATGAAAATGAGAAGCTGAAGGATGAAAATAAGATGCTAGGAAAGAAGAATATAGAGGAATGTTCATCATGTATACCTTTAAGGAAACAAGTTGAACAACTTGAAACAACCTTGAAGAAGTTTAATACTCCTCATAGAATCTGAATTCTATGCTAGGTAATTTGCAATCTACTAGACATGGAATAGGTTTTAGGAATGAACCTAAAAGGCATAAAGTTGGATCAAAGAAACCTAAGGTACAACCTAAGGTAAACAAGGTTAATAATGTGCATAAGTATAGGCAACATAGCAACTATTATCAACCAAGGAAAATGCATAATCCAAATGTAATTTGCCATTATTACAATAGAATAGGACACATTGCTCCGGTATGCTTTACTAGGCATAGGCATTAGGCTCAAAAAGAAGCTCATCACTACTATGTTCCTAACCCTCAAGGAACCAAAAAGATTTGGGTACCAAAAACCCATTGATTTGTTTTGCAGGTATGCTTGAAAGCATCAAGTGTACTTCGGTACCTTGAATGCGGATGCTCCAAGCAAATAACCAAAGAAGCATCCAAGTTCTTAATCAATTCTTGTAGAAATGCAAGGATGAGTGTTGTTTTTGTAGGTACCCCTCATTTAAGCAAAAAGATAGGGGGAACAAAGGGATGATGAAGAACTTCAAAATTTGAGCAGAAATCTCAATACATCGATGTTGAGTATCACAACATCGATGTTCAGCTAAGCTTTCTAACTTTCTTTATTTTGGCACATATAGAAGTGTATAGGTGTAGCTAATATGTTTCAAAAGCTCCACTTATTTCTTACATAAGCACTTCCCAACCTCTTCTCATTGCTATTTCTTTTTGCTAATGCCAAAAGGGGGAAGATAGGAAGAAGTATATGCAACAAGATAGGGGGAATTATAGTTTGTAAAACATAGGGGGAATCATCTTTATGTTATAAACATTAGCATATACTTCTAGTTGTTTGTCATTATCAAAAAGGGGGAAATTGTTAGAACTCATGCCTCCTTGTTTCATTTCAGAGTTTTGATAATGACAAACCTTGGCTCAATTGATGACAACCTTGAAGCAAAAAGAAATCAAGCAAACAAGTGCTCAACCAAAGTGATCAAGAATTCAAGAGAAGATATGATCAAGAGTTGAAGTACAAGAAGAGCAAGAGAAGTTAGGACCCATTTGTACAGGGTAAAACACTCAACTTCTCTTAGGCATTGGCTCAAAATAAAACAAGTTTTACTCATGCATTTCATAGCATCATTTCAATCACAAAGTTGTGTTTTTAGTCCAAAACATCGATGTTCTGAAAGCAAACATCGATGTTCTGTTTTTCAAGTTTTTCAAAATATTGGCAGTAGCTCTAAAACATCGATGTTGGATTATAAAACATCGATGTTCTTGTGACCGTTGGTCAAAACATCGATGTTGTAATTAAAACATCGATGTTGTGATTTCTTCAAGGTTTTCCAAAATTTTGCCGAAGCCAAAAAACATCGATGTTGGAAAATTAAACATCGATGTTTCACAAAACATCGATGTTTCATTTTCCAACATCGATGTTCTGGCATAGACCCTTTTTCATCATATTTTTGCGAAGCCAAAAAACATCGATGTTGGTTTAGAGAACATCGATGTTGTAATGAAAACATCGATGTTCCGCAGACAAACATCGATGTTCTACTAGCCGTTGGAGCAATAATTTAAAATTGCTGGCTAAAACATCGATGTTTAAAGTGAAAACATCGATGTTTTGCCGTTGTAGCAGACAACTTTTCAGCACCCACTATGTTTTGTTTAAGGCTGTTTTTGGGTGGATTTAAAACGGCTCTATAACTTTTCAAAGCTATAAATTGAGCATTTTTAGCTGTGTTTCAAAGCTAATCAACTCTCAACATTCAAGCATTCATTCCATACATTCATCAAAATCTTTATTGAGCCAATATCCTATTGAGGATTTGAGAGTTGCCTTTTAGAGCTTCACTTGTACACTCATACCTGCTCTTTGAGAGAGTCTTTTGTTCTGAGTGATTATTGTGTTGTTATACACACCTTGAGGGAGGTTAGTTCCCTTGGTTAGATTCACAAGAAGAGGGTATATCTTCTTGTGTGAGAAGTCTTGAAGTGAGGTATCTTCAAGCAAGAGAGCTGAAGTTCATGTGACTTGAACTTTCAGGTTTAGGATTCTTGTGACTAGAATTCCTAGGTTGTAACGGTTTGTTAAGCACCCGTAAGCTTAACGTAGATAGTGAAATCTTCAAGTGAGACTTGAAGGGCTGGATTAGCCACACTAGTAGAGTGTGTGTGAACCAGGATAAATTTCTTGTGTCCTTCATTCTTTCAATTCCGCATTTGATTCCTGCCTATTTCGTTTTAATTCGATTATCGCTATTCACCCCCACTCTAGTGAAGGGCTATTGTTTTACTCAACTGAGGTTCCTCATCGTATGATAACATACCTCTACTGTGCTTGCCGATCATCTAACCCCGTACCAAAACAAAACAATCTCAAAATCACGTGAGCCTCGCTCACCGGGTAGCCGGCAAGCAGCACGGACCAAACCCAATCAACATCAAAAACCGGTCCCCCGGTAGAATCACAACACAACACGGCATCAGCAGTTACGACAACAACTCGTAACCACAACAACAACAATAATCATTAAGCTTAATCTCTGGGTATCAACATACCCTTAAAAATGACAATCATCCAACTGCCGACCACAACCGACAACCAACATATCTCAATATCCAATCAAAAACGATAAGTGATACTCACCTGACAATTATCAAAAGAAATCGACAACCAACAAAGGACAACTGGCAACCGATGCCAACAACAATAGACTACTCACGTCCAACGACAACAACTAACACCCGCAAACTGGCAACCTATGCCGACCACGGTCAACCGACTAAACTGAGGACTGACAACCTCCCAGGATGAGACATCATGCAAATGAACATATCACATCACAGCCCAACAAAGCAAAAGCACATCTTAATCAAGACTGAGCCAAGGCCAAAAGAATATCTACTATTATTACCAATTTTATCTTCCGGGCCCAGTCAGTGGACAAGCTAGGGGTCAGACCTGGATATCAACATATTTCGGGTGCCAGATCAAAACCAAGAGAGCCCAGGGATCGACATCCCAAATTAGTAACCCAGAGATAGACATCCCAAATAGTAACTCAGGGATAGACATCCCAAATATAACAACGGGATAGACATCCCAAGCATAGCCATGCTTATCACAAGTAACCCAGATCATGGCCACCACAAAACAGTCTTTAACCATCGAGTCGTACCACTACTTTCCAAGTGACAATAAAGTCGTCAACACAACATCCAATTATCCAATTATCTCAGGTTATCCACGGTTAATAGATCAACATCAATCTCAACACAATATCCTCAGAACCAACAACATGTTTATCAATAATAACAATAATAACCATAGTAGTCAAGTATCCATCAATAATCAATTCAGCAGTTCAATCAAACAACAAGGCACACAAAGTATTACAGGCACATATCAAGGGTTATCCATCCTCACAACAAATATCAACAAATATCACAAAGATATCAACAACAATAACCATAAGATGCAATGGAACCTATGTAGTTCCAAGACCAACCATCCCGGCTATCACGGGTGGAATGACGTATATGCAACCTTACCTTGGCATGTTATTAACTCTGGGTTTCCACCACAAGTTCCAAAGCCGGTTCCTCGTTGAACAGCTCAGTATCAATTTCCTATATAACACACAGTATGCATTCAAAAGATGCACAGTAAATGACATGCAAATGACAATTAGTATTGTAACTGTAAAATAATATGCTAGCCGGCTCGGTTATCGTCTCGGGTTATACTCCGTTATCATCATCATTTACCATTATTAATCCATTTCCAAAAGTAATACATCGTATTCATATCCGGGTATTATTCCGGTATTTAATACTTGATAATACCCTTTCCAAAATATTTTCCATGAAAATAATCATTTCCTATATCATATACTCTTTTCCAAGAATTATTTCCATAAAATAATTATATAACATATATTATTTTCTACCACAAAATAATTTTGTATTAAAAATATTCATACATATATTATTTTTAGAAACATATCCATAGTGTATATATTAAAGCTATTTACAATATAATAAATTTTTATATATATAAGAGATATAAACCATATCACAATTACCTTAATTTCTCAAAAATAATAATATGTCAAAGTATTTATAATTATGTACATATATATATTCAGAATTATATTTTTATATAAATATATATTTTTTTATAATCAACACACTGGGCCAGATATTAGTCCAACCTATCAGAATGAGCCCAGGTGCACCAGGCCCAGGCCAAGGCCTACGCAACAGGCCCAGTGGATGAGCCCACAAAAACCAGCCCGGACCAAGGCACAAGTCCAGGTCCACGGGTCAGTTCATGGGTCCAACCGGGTCTGCCTTGACCCATCGGTACAACCGGGTTGCCCGGTTACCCACCTGATGTGAGGAAGGAGACGATGGCAGCGGCGAAGTGTGTTGTCGACGCGACAGTGCGGGCAGAGGAAGGCGGCGAGTCAGGTGAGAGTGGCAGCGAGGAGGTGCATCTTCACCGCCCGTCTCTGGCTCGGTGGCTCACGATGTCGCCGGCGTCGGGTGGAGCGACTGGGCGAGGCGGCGTGGCAAGGAAGAGGAGTGGCGGGAAGGCGACGACTTGCTCGTCATTGGCGGCTGCAGCGAGGAAGAGAAGAAGGAGATGTGGCGGTGCAGAGGACGGCGAGGTGGGGCGACAGCAGCTGCAGGTCGTGGAGGCTGCGTCGGCGACACGTGGAGGAGGAAGGCGAGCTGCTGGCTGGTTCGTCGGGGAGGAGAGGAAGGTAGGACGGTGGCTGGTGGGGTACTGTGGTCTCGGGTGGCTCAAGGGAAGGAAAAGGAGAAGGAGTGCAGCTGGTGGTTCTTGGTGGTTCACGGGTGGCGGTAATGGAGGAGAAAGAAAGAGATGGTGAGGTGTGATGGTGACATGGCGTGCTCTGGTTGGGTGATGTGTGGTGTTTTGTCATTTTCTTTTTTTTTTATTATGGCTTGGTTTGGGAATGGATTTGCAGGGTGGATTGCAGGTGAGTTTTGTAGAGAAAACTTGCAGAGGAAAGTAAGGTGATGGTGGTGTACTGATGAGGCAAGAAAACACAGTCTTATAGGCAGGCAAAAGTCACTGGTAAAGCACGGGTGAAGTACTGGCGATACAGGAAAGAGGCGGCTGCAAAACTCAATCATGCGCTACTATGCAACATGTGAGGTGTGACCCGTCTGGACCAGAAAATAACCAATATACCCCCTTATCTTTATTTTTGGTCCGTTAACTCGAGGATAAACCCGACTTTTCTAAAGATTCCTGGACCCGAAAAATCCCAACGCAGAAAAATCTCGAACGCAGGACATGGCTCGGTTTCGGAATCCAATGCCCGATTTACCATAAATTAATTACCCAAGATTAATTTTAATGGTGAATCGCTGTATAAAAATTATTTACGATACTGGTAAAAATGCAAGATTACCTGGGCTGTTACATCAAACCTTGTGTTTAATATTTTAACTTAATCCTTGTAAAATATAAACATGGTTTAACAATTATTCTTTATAAAATTCAAAATAAATTTCCAAAGATTGATTTATTAAATATCATAGAAATAACAGATGAAAATTCGTTTTAAATTATAATTAGTAAATTATTATAACACGAATATTGAAGCGCCCCGACTCGTATTTACTGTACATAGTAAACACGTGCCGGAACTGCAATGACCCGACCAAACAAAGTCCAGCATACAGTGTTTACAACAGAAAACCGGCTTAACGACAAATAACAAAAGTACATTTGGCCCAACAGCCCAACATCATAAACAAGTCACCCGAACCCCGGGAACATCAACAATAACACAACCGGCCCATTGGCCCAACAATAGCAATAAACAGCACAGCGAAAGACTTAATAACTCACAAAGACACTGTATGCGACACATGATGCAACTTATGGATCCGAGTCCTGTCCGAGGGATAACACCGCAGCTTGTCTGGAATGCATCATTCCTGAACCACAAATAACTCAACCTATGGGATGAAAGCCTGCAGGTGAGGGGTGAGTCCGAAGTGCCCACCAACCATGAATAGACAATCAATATGCAACACTATAAAATACTCAAGGTCGAAAACAGGCACAACAGCCAAAATATACCAAACCAAAAGACTCGACCCAAAACTGGTCCTAGACCAAAAAGACTTAAACAAAAATCCAATTTCCAATTTTATCTTTTCGGGCCCCGTCACGGATAAGCTAGGGGTCAGACCTGGTTCTCAACATATTTCGGGTGCCAGATCAAAACTAAGAGAGCCTAGGGATCGACATCCCAAAATAGTAACCCAGGGATAGACATCCCAAATATAATCACGGGATAGACATCCCAAGCATAGACATGCTTATCACAAGTAACCCAGATCATGGCCACCACAAAATAGTCTTAAACCATCGAGTCGTACCACTACTTACCACTTGACAATTATAGCATCGTCATCCAAAACCAAATCTCAGGGATCAACATCCCTAACCAAACCACCGGGATAGACATCCCAATCCAAAACCAAGGATCGACATCCTTATCACATTTTATTATTTAATCCATTATTCTTTATACCAAAAAGACACAGGGAAAAAACATCCCAAAACTCAATGAACGGGGATAAACATCCCAAAATCAAATCAAGACACTGGGATAAACATCTCGAATCAAACCATAGCACATGCAACACTCAACAGTGCAATAATCATCAAGCACAACAGCCGAGTAATATAGGCACATATCAAAGGAAATCCATCCTCACCTTAGCCGATTACTCAACTCTGAAGACAATAACCGATCCAAAGCCGGCTCCTCTGGAAACTGCCCGATATCAAAACCTATACAACAAAACAACATGTTCACATAAATGTACATAATCAGTATGCTATGATGCCATAAATTGTAAATCAGACTCATCGGTAAAACATCTCGATTTTATATATATTATCATGAAATTATCCTTTATCATAATTATACCTTTTTCCAAAAATATTTTCTTGAAAATAATTATTTTTTACCATATCGTATATTCTTTTCCATAAGATAAAAATATCACCATAATAAATACTTAACAAATAATATATATCAGAAAATACTTTCATATAATAAATTATGTCATTTAACCTTAATTCTCAAAATTTTGTCATATTCTTTATTTTTCCAGCAACATAAATTAAATATAAATATATCTATATCTAGAAAATTATTATTTATCAAAAATATATATTCAGGTAATCATATACTATATATATTCTTTTCCAGAAAAAAATATATTCATTAAAGCTTATTTCTGAAAATAAATAAAAAATAATAAATATGTATTTTTATTTCCTAAAGACAAATTACATTAAAAGTAACAATTATACATCAACATAATTATATATTTTCAGAAATTTAAACTACGTAATATATATATATATATTCAGAAAATATCCCTTTTATTTTTATTTACTTTTTTTACAAATTATAATTATGTATATATATATATTTATTTTTTTTAAATCTGGACTGGGCCATGAACAGTGCCGGCCCAGACCCTGCACAGTGCCAAGCCCAGACCCGTGCAGAGCCCAGCAGCACAGCCAGCCCAAGCCACAAGCCCAGAACAAAGCCCAAACCCAGACACTATTCGCGACCCGACCAGAAGAAACGGGTCCTCACCTAGTAGAGGCGGTCGGCGGCGCGACGCAACGCGGGGAAGGTGTCACGAGGTGCGGCATGAGGCGAAGACTCGATAAGCGGTGGAAACTCGGCGCGGCGACGGCAGGAGGCTGAGCAGAGCGGAGGAGAAACGGATCCGCGGGTCTGCTCGCGGGTCAACGACTCGTGCAGGAGCGTCCGGCGGCGGAAGAACTCGGGGAAGGTGGCGACAGGTCGGCGACGGTGAGGAGAGGCCATGGTGGCGGCGTTGTGTCAAGAGGCGGCGCCGATCTCTTCGACATGCACAGTGACGGGAAGGAGAAGGGTGACGCACTGTTCACCGGTTCCTTTTTTTTTTCTATTTCTTTCTTTTCTTTTTTCCTCATTTTCTGTATTGTATTATTTTTTTTTTCCTCTCTGTTTTTCTTTTCTTCTTCCTCTCTATTTTTTTTTTCTTTTCTTCGTTTTTTTTCCTTTTTTCTCTCCTTTTTCTTCTTCTTTTTTTTCCCTCTCTTCTTTTCTCTCTTTTCCTCTTCTTTTCTTCTTCTCTTCCTCTTCTTCTCCTCTGCTTCCTTTATACCCGTGTATCAGCTGCCTGCATAGTTGCCTCAATTATGCAGGTTTGGCTGCATATGGGGCGAGTCCAGACCGGACCAGAAAATAACTGCATACCCCCTTAGTTACTTTCCGGTGTGATTTTTCTGAGGATTCCGGGACCCGAAAAATACCAACTTAGGTCCGAAAAATTCATGGAAAATTATGAATGCGGGAAAAACCTCGGTCTCGAAAAACGAAGCTCGATTTACCTTGAATTAATTACCCAAGATTAATTCATTCGGTAAATTACTGTAAAAAGACTTTTACAGTCCCGGTAAAAATTCAAATTTTTACCCGGGCTGTTACAAATATCCTGACAAAATAATAATAAAAGTATTATTACTAATGTCGATTATAAAAATAGTAATAACAATGATAACAATAGTAACGGTAATAATTTTGTGAGTAGTAAAAATAATAGTGAAAATAATGAAAATTGACTCGGATTGGTAAAATTCTTGATTGACCGTGATAAAAATTTTATTAACCACCATACAAGTCAAAACAGCTTGGTAAAAATCATAAAAATTTTACCCGGGTCGTTACATTCTACCCTCCTTAAAGGAATTTCGTCCAAGAAATTCACACAGTAATCCACCAAACCCAGAAACCTCCATATATAGTTATCATGATCATCAATCCTTCCACAATTCATCAAATCTATAAACTCCAAATTATCACCCATCATAATTAAACTCTCCAAGTAAATTTTCCAGGTTATAACCCTCGAATCATGCCGATCATTACCTCAAAATTTATTACATAATTGTCCATCAAATAATATTTCTCCTCTAAATCCACCGAAACTAGCAAAGATCATAACTTCGATTATAACTCTTTAAATAATCCCTCAAATCATCAGATCATCAAACTCTTTTTAAAAATTGAATCACCAAAATCATCAAATCATCGAACCCTCTTTTTTTTAAAAGATCAAATCGCCTCTGACATCAAGAATTCCATGAACACTAATCCAATCCTCAAATCAAGTTATCACATCACAAACAACTTTAGTATCCGAAAATCATCAAATCATCAGCCTACTTCTTTAAAAGAAATTGAATCACCTTCATATTCATAGAATTTCTCAAGAATATCAATCCAATCTTCAACTCAAGTCAACACGTCATGAACAAAGCAGTACTCAAAAGTCATCACTTTATCACGTCATAATCAAAACAGTACTCAAAAATCATCATTTCCCACTTCCTCAAGGTCATATAATATCATACCATCACTTAAAGATATAAAAATCAAAATCCATAATTAAATCTTACTTGTTCTGTCGAAACTTCCAATGCATGGATACAACAAGGCAGACTTCTTGCCGTCTCAAGGTCCCTTATCTCAGTGTTCTTCCCAGGCAACGACCATGTTTGGACTTCATAATAAAATCTTTAAAAACATTTCATCATCAAAATCATAAAACTTTCCAAAAACAGAGGTTACATCTTATAAACATATTTAACCCACAACCTCAGCTGTAAATGTCATTTTATCAAAACTCATCCTTTAAAAACTTATCTTTCCAAAACTTCAGATCAACAAAGCAACAACATTGCAAAGTACTGAAATACGGATAACTTGTCTTCCAACTGTATTTATAAGAAAGAATACTCATAAGTGAATGTTCTGCAGCAAGCTGGCGTCCCTCGACTGGATCCAATATGCACTGACCATATGAATATGCATGCAATTATGATAATCATGTCGAGCGAGCTATGCACAACAAACAAGCATGGTAAACACCAAGGACCTACCGCCCGCTCCGCTACCAAAATGAAACAACCCGACCACTATTTACCTAACAACAGTAATTACCAAGCGACGGTGCCGACACGTGCCACAGATAGTAAATACAACAGGAAAATCCAACCCAACGGCCCAAAGATAATATCATGTCACCCGACCTCAGGTATCTCAACATCAACAGCACAGCGGAAGCATTTATAAACTCAATATCAACATATGCAAAGCCCCATACCAACTTATGGATCCGAGTCCTGTCTGAGGGGATGTCGCAGCCTGCCATGATGCATTCCTGCACAAAGAACAATGTAGCCTGCCGATGGGGCAGCTGAGGGGTGAGATTCTCCATAATCTCACCAACACATAACCCATGATGAACATAGCAGATACTTAATAGTCAAGAGCACGTCAATATGGCATAGGAGTCATGTTCAAAACACAGAACAAATACAGTCACAAAGAACAATGCGGACTATGCCAATGTCCACCCCATCGACTACGCAATGCACTGACCATCTAATACTGACTATACCATACACTAGTGCCCGATCAGGACACCTCAACTCAACCCCATGTTGGGTAACTGACCCAGTCTCAACAAACTATACAACACATACTCTAGTCCTGACAGACTATACTCAACTGAGGTTCCTCATCGTATGATAACATACCTCTAATGTGCTTGCCGATCATCTAACCCCGTACCAAAACAAAACAATCTCAAAATCACGTGAGCCTCGCTCACCGGGTAGCCGGCAACCAGCACGGACCAAACCCAATCAACATCACAAACCAGTCCCTGGGTAGAATCACAACACAACACGGCATCAGCAGTCACCACAGCAACTCGTAACCACAACAACAATAATAATTATTAAGCTCGATCTCTGGGTATCAACATACCCTTAAAAATGACAATCATCCAACTGTCGATCACAACCGACAACCAACATATCTCAATATCCAATAAAAAACGACAAGTGATACTCACCTGACAATTGTCAAAAGAAACCGACAACCAACAAAGGACAACTGGCAACCGATGACAACAACAATAGACTACTCACGTCCAACGACAACAACTAACACCCGCAAACCGGCAACCTATGCCGACCACGGTCAACCGACTAAACTGAGGACTGACAACCTCCCAGGGTATGATCATGAGACATCATGCAAGTGAACATATCACATCACAGCCCAACAAAGCAAAAGCACATCTTAATCAAGAATGAGCCAAGGCCAAAAGAATATCTATTATTATTACCAATTTTATCTTTCGGGCCCCGTCACTGGACAAGCTAGGGGTCAGACCTGGATATCAACATATTTCGGGTGCCAAATCAAAACCAAGAGAGCCCGGGATCGACATCCCAAATTAGTAACCCAGGGATAGACATCCCAAATAGTAACTCAGGGATAGACATCCCAAATATAACAACGGGATAGACATCCCAAGCATAGACATGCTTATCACAAGTAATCCAGATCATGGCCACCACAAAACAGTCTTTAACCATCGAGTCGTACCACTACTTTCCAAGTGACAATAAAGTCGTCAACAGAACTTCCAATTATCCAATTATCTCAGGTTACCCACGGTTAATAGATCAACATCAATCTCAACACAATATCCTCAGAACCAACAACATGTCTATCAATAACAACAATAATAACCATAGCAGTCAAGTATCCATCAATAATCAACTCAGCAGTTCAATCAAACAACAAGGCACACAAAGTATTACAGGCACATATCAAGGGTTATCCATCCTCACAACAAATATCAACAAATATCACAAAGATATCAACAACAATAACCATAAGATGCAATGGAACCTATGTAGTTCCAAGACCAACCATCCCGGCTATCACGGGTGGAATGACGTATATGCAACCTTACCTTGGCATGTTATTAACTCTGGGTTTCCACCACAAGTTCCAAAGCCGGTTCCTCGTTGAACAGCTCGGTACCAACTTCCTATATAACACACAGTATGCATTCAAAAGATGCACAGTAAATGACATGCAAATGACAATTAGTATTGTAACCGTAAAATAATATGCTAGTCGGCTCAGTTATCGTCTCGGGTTATACTCGGTTTTCGTCATCATTTACCATTATTAATCCATTTCCAAAAACAATACATCGTATTCATATCCGGGTATTGTTCCGGTATTTAATACTTGATAATACCCTTTCCAAAATATTTTCTATGAAAATAATCATTTCCTATATCATATAGTCTTTTCCAGAAATTATTTCCATAAAATAATTATATAACATATATTATTTTCTACCATAAAATAATTTTCTAGGAAAAATATTCATACATATATTATTTTTAGAAACATATCCATAGTGTATATATTAAAGCTATTTACAATATAATAAATTTTTATATATATAAGAGATATAAACCATATCACAATTACCTTAATTTCTCAAAAATAATAATATGTCAAAGTATTTATAATTATGTACATATATATATTCAGAATTTTATATATATATATATATTTTTTTTTATAATCAACGGACTGGGCCAGATATTAGTCCAACCTATCAGAATGAGCCCAGGTGCACCAGGCCAAGGCCTACACAACAGGCCCAGTAGATGAGCCCACAAGAACCAGCCCGGACCAAGGCACAAGTCCAGGTCCATGGGTCAGCTCATGGGTCCAACTGGGTCTGCTTTGACCCATCGGCACAACCGGGTTGCCCGGTTACCCACCTGATGCGAGGAAGGAGACGATGGCAGCGGCGAGGTGTGTTGTCGACGCGGCAGTACGGGCAGAGGAAGGCGGCGAGTCAGGTGAGAGCGGCAGCGAGGAGGTGCGTCTTCACCGCCCGTCTTTGGCTCGGTGGCTCACGATGTCGCCAGCGTCGGGTGAAGCGACTGGGCGAGGCGGCGTGGCAAGGAAGAGGAGTGGCGGGAAAGCGACGACTTGCTCGTCGTTAGCGGCTGCAGCGAGGAAGAGGAGAAGGAGATGTGGCGGTGCAGAGGACGGCGAGGTGGGGCGACGGCAGCTGCAGGTCGTGGAAGCTGCGTCGGCGACACGTGGAGGAGGAAGGCGAGCTGCTGGCTGGTTCGTCGGGGAGGAAAGGAAGGTAGGACGGTGGCTGGTGGGGTACTGTGGTCTCGGGTGGATCAAGGGAAGGAAAAGGAGAAGGTGATGGCGGCAACTGGTGGTTCTTGGTGGTTCACGGGTGGCGGCAGTGGAGGAGAAATGAAGAGAAGGTGAGGTGTGATGGTGACGTGGCGTGCTCTGGTTGGGTGGTGTGTGGTGTTTTGTTATTTTCTTTTTTTTTATTATTATGGCTTTGTTTGGTGAATGAATTTGCAGGGTGGTTTGCAGGTGAGTTTTGCAGAGAAAACTTGCAGAGGAAAGTAAGGTGATGGTGGTGTACTGATGAGGCAAGAAAACGCAGTCTTATAGGCAGGCAAAAGTCACTGGTAAAGCACGGGTGAAGTACTAGCGATACAGGAAAGAGGCGGCTGCAGAACTCAATTATGCGCTACTGTGCAACATGTGAGGTGTGACCCGCCTGGACCAGAAAATAACCAATATACCCCCTTACCTTTATTTTTGGTCCGTTAACTCGATGATAAACCCGACTTTTCTAAAGATTCCTGGACCCGAAAAATCCCAATTTTGGTCCATAATATCCGCAGAAAAATCTCGAACGCGGAACAGGGCTCGGTTTCGGAATCCGATGCCCGATTTACCATAAATTAATTACCTAAGATTAATTTTAATGGTGAATCGCTGTATAAAAATTATTTACGATACTGGTAAAAATGCAAGAATACCTGGGCTGTTACAGCAAACCTTGTGTTTAATATTTTAACTTAATCCTTGTAAAATATAAACATGGTTTAAAAATTATTCTTTATAAAATTCAAAATAAATTTCCAAAGATTGATTTATTAAATATCATAGAAATAAAAAATGAAATTTCGTTTTAAATTATAATTAGTAAATTATTGTAACAAGAATATCCTGACAAAATAATAATAAAAGTATTATTACTAATGTCGATTATAAAAATAGTAATAACAATGATAACAATAGTAACAGTAATAATTTTGTGTGTAGTAAAAATAATAGTGAAAATAATGAAAATTGTCTCGAATTGGTAAAATTCTTGATTGACCGCGATAAAATTTTTATTAACCACCATAAAAATAAAAACAACTTGGTAAAAATTACAAAAATTTTACCCGGATCGTTACATTTTAGCTCTCTCCATCCATGCCACGCCCAAAAGAAAGGAAAAAAAAAAAAAGGTGTCCAATAAGTGTGATTGTGTGACGCATCGAAAATTGAAAACCCCTTTGCGACATCACAATACATTATTATTATTTCAATGCTTAGCTTGTATTTAAAGTTGGTGTGATGCGCTGCCACGTCACACATCCCAGTGCACCCTTACACCAACTTTAATGTTATACTAGCCAATGCCCCTTGCCTTGCTTCGGGGTAACAGTATATACTTTTACAAAATGATTTCATTAATTTAAGATTTTTTTAATAATAATTTTTATGTGTATAGATGCTGTATAAAAAAAATATATACAATGTTTTCTTGAGTAAAAAAAGATGCAATAGCTGAATTTGAATTAGTGGTGGATAGACAATATTATTTTCTGATTGAAATTTAACAAATTTGTAGAATTTTAACCTACACATTATATTTTTGACGGATGTATTAATTTTAAAAAAATAACAATGAAATTTAAATTTCCCCTTTTTCTAACCTGACATTTTATTAGTTCAAAAATTAGTAATAGAAGATGTAACAGCCCCGGTAATTTTTATGTTTTTACCGTCACCGTAAAATTTATTTTTACAGTTAATTATTATTAAAATTAATCTTGAATAATTAATTAACGGTAATTTACGCTTCGGAATCCGAAACCGAGCCCTGCCCCACGCTCGGGATTTTCCTGCGGAATTTCCAGACCCAAGTTGAAATTTTTCGGGTCCAGGAATGTCGAGAAAAAGTTAGGTTTAACCTCGAATTAACGGGCCAGAAATTAAGTTAGGGGGGTATTATTGCTATTTTCTGGTCCGGGCGGGACACGACTGCATAAAGCAGCCGCCTTCTCCTGTGTGCTCGTGAGGTTTTGTCTTCACTGTGAAGCCCGTGCTTCACCAGTTGATGCCGTGAGTGGTTTTTATTTTCTTCCTCCTCTGCAACCAACCCCCATCTTCACCTTGCCACCAACTTTTCCTCTGCACCCTGCAAAAACACACACTGCCAGCAACCAAAAAAACCTTCACCTGTAATCTCTGCCAACCATATATGCAACACAAAACAAAAAACACACAAAACAACAACAACTCTAGTTCTTTTCGTTTCAACCAGAACCAGAAAAAAAGGAAACAATAGGAAAAAAAGAAACAAAAAAAGAGAAGAAAAGAAGAGAACAGAAAGAAAGAACCGGGGAAAGAAAAGAAGAAAAAAAAAGAAAAAGAAAAGGAGAGAGGGAAGGGGGACCGCTGGCACCACCACGCCGCCATCCACACCACCTCCGCCTCTCCTCGGTGCAGCACGCCGGACGGGTCGACGACAGCAGCTCGCCGTCGCTAGCAGCCCCGCCGGTCGCGAGCTCGAGTCGCCACCTGCAGATCCGCCCTCCACCGCCGCCATCGTTGAGGAGTACGTTCTAACGGGGTCACGTCGCGCCGCCCGCAGCCGCCACAACACCTCGCCCTCCTCGCCGTCACCTCATGCTCCCGGTGCTGCCTGCCGTGTCGCGCCGTCTGCGCCGCCGTCGCGTCTAGGTGAGTAACCCGGTTGCAAACGGGTATGTGTGACGGGTTGAAAACGACCCGAATAACAGGGTCGCGGGTCGGCCCATTTTATCCGGGTCGCGGGCTGAAATGAATGGGTTTTGGTTGGGCTGAATGGTTTGGATTTTGGGATGGGCTGGTGTATAGTGGGCTCAGGTGAGAGTGGGCTTAGAGGTTAGGATTGGGCCTGGGTTTTGGATTGGGCTGGCCCAGTCCGGAAAATAAATAAAAAAAGAGAAGAAAATATAATTGTGAGGAATAAACCTGGAATTAAAAAAAATAAATAATAATAAAAATAAAAATATAATAAATTGTGAAATAATATTTTGGGAATCTTAGGAAAATATAAATATGGAGCTAATGGGAAATATAGATTTTGGAGAAGTATAAGGTATACGGGAAAAATTAAATTTTAGAAAATATATAG
>JAKUCV010003974.1:0-20387 GCA_028386065.3 Turnera subulata | reverse complement strand
CAGTGTATAATTAGTTTTTTCCTTAACTCTAATTGGGATAATTATAATGAAAATAAGGACCAATCAAACAACACCTAAAACCCTCCACATGGCAAAAAACGAAGACCTCAAAGCCTACACATGGCAAAAAAGCAAGACTCTAAAAATCCTATGTGTCAAAACCTGGTGAGGGATTCAGCTATTAATATATATAATAGATTTTTCTAAAAAAAAAAGAAACTGAAATCTATAAGTCAAGCTCTTCCATCACCTATCTTTCGTGATCAATCTTTCTCTAGCTGCTTGGGATATAAGTCGATAGTATAAGTCAAGCTTGGCAGTATTGGAAACACCAGATGGAAGAGTAAATGTGAAGTTTGGGGTCAATAATTCTCTTAGTCATCAGTACAAAATTACGATAACGATATGTATTGAAAGAAACAAATAGCCTTAATTTGTCATGACTGCAAGTCTTGATGAAACAAGACATGGGAGAATACGGGTCCAACTTTATCGGAGAAAAGACTATGTGGAAAAAACAAGAATAAAACAAGAATTACGATACTGACTGAATTGGAAAAATTAAATTGCATAAAAGAGACTGAATTAGAAAAATTGAACAACAACAATGGTAGGTTTAGACGAAAAAAAAGGAAGACCAATTGTTAATACTACCCCCTCTATTTCACAATATAAAATCTTTAAGATTTTTGCACAACTCTTAAGAAAAACATTAAATAGGTCTATTCTCATTAAATTTTAGTGTTACAATTACCAACTTATCTTAACTTTTATATATACCAAGGATGAAATATAATTTGTTTTGGTTAATTAAAATAGGGTAAACATGATAAAATTAATTAATGTTTCTCAAAAATTTAAAACATTCTTATATTCTGAAACAAAATACAAAATCTAAAAGATCTTATATTGTGAAACTGAGAGAAACTACCAATTTGCAAATTGTAAAAATCAAGATGTGGAAAGACAAGACAGTTTAGTAATTTCAGCAATTGGAGTATCCAAAAATCAAGATGTGGAAAGTTATGCATGACCATAATTCATTCTGAAAGGCAAGACAGTTTAGAAAATTTGCAACTTGTAAAAATCAAGATGTGGAAAGTTATGCATGCAACTAGGATGGTTTGACAGCAATTGAATTGGATTTTACAAATTGCTAGTAATTGACAAGGGGCCACCGATCAGAGCACTAGTTAATAAATCATAATTATGTCAAAACATTCTCATTTTCTATATCAAAGACAAAATTCTCAAAAAAAAAAATCTGTATCAAAGACAACTCAAGAAAATATGTCCTATGAATTATAGTCATATATTGTTACTTTAATTAATTTTACTTAACTATCTTCTCTCTTTTAAATTACATAACCTTATTATAAAGCTTTTTAATGTATATCTTGTAATACTACCAAATTTTAGAAAAAAAATAATAGCTTTATGTTTTCATATTAGTCGTAGTTTTTTTTTTCATAATTAAAAATTTAAGATTTTAGAGTTATAAAATACAACGAATTTAAGATTTAAAAGCTTAACGGGTAGGATTTTAATTTAGGATCTAAATTTTGGATTATAATTTCAGGTTAAGGATTTTAGATTTTAAATTTTCGGGTTTAGAGTTTATGTTTTATAGATTTATGATATTTCTTATAATAAAAAAAATAAATTTTATTTTTATATTTAAATATATTAAATAGGAAATAATTAATAATAGTTAAGTTCTTTATATTCTTTAATGATAAATAATTATGTTTTTATGAAAGTGTGCTTCACGGTAATTAAATGTTATTTAATGACTCTTCAACATATATATACTCATTAGCCGGAAAAAAAAATACTGGCAGAGGCTACTGATTTTTCTAAGCTCCATGCTTACACTTTTTATTCTACGATAGGATAGGAAATGACCTAAATGTCCTAGGTTCTGGTAAAATCCAACCCATATGTGAACTTACAAATGCACAAATGAGATAGGCCCTTAGACATTTACTTTTGTTGACTCTTAGATTAGAGACAATTAAAATTCTCTTGTAGCAGTTGGGATTCGAATATGAAGTGCCCCAACCCGTATACAGTAAATACGTGCAGAAACTATTCTTATTGATAGAACAGACAGTACATCTCGCAAATACAATACAACAACAAACTGTATAATACAATTGTCACCCATATCCGGAGACCATTATTCAAGCCTCACACTCTAATTCAATACCAGCAGCAGGAAACATATGATACAGCAACAGAGGCAATTAAGAAAAACAGCAACACAGCAGCAAATATAATGCAGCAGCGGAAGACTTATATGCACATGCAGCGGAGATATGGATCCAGAGTCAGGTGGAGAAGAAAGCAGCAGCTGACGAACGTCGTACCTGAACTACGAACAAACTCAACCTACGGGGTGAAACCCCGCAGGCAAGGGGTGAGTCCGAAGTGCTCACCGGTACATTTAAGCACAATCATGGATAAACAGAGATATGCAAGCAACCATAATACTTTCGAAGAAAATACCAGCAAAAGACAAATCAGAGATTCAACCAGATCATGACTGAGCAAGGCCAAAAGAATATTTATTATTATTACCAATTTTATCTTTCGGGGCCTTGTCACTGGACAAGCTAGGGTCGTACCTGATTATCAACTAATTCCGGTTGCCAGGCCAAAACTTAACCCGGGATCAACATCCCAATAATATAACCAATCCGGGATCAACGTCCCAATATCCAAACCAAACCGGGATCAACATCCCCAAATCAAGAAACCGACCATGGCCACCACAGAACTAGCATCTAACCATCTAGTCGTACCACTACTTTCCACGTGACAATAAAATCATCATCTCAAATTCAATTCCAATTTCCAATTTCCTTTTCTCAATTATCCAAATCACAGTTCATTCCAATTATCCAGTCCATAACACAGACTATCAATAACCATAGCAGACAAATAACCATCAATGATCATCTCAACAGTTCAATCAAACAACAAAGCACAACCAAGTATTACAGGCACATATCATCCTTCTGATTTGGCACTTGCAAGGGAAGAATGCAATCAACTGCTCTCTTTAAAGCTGATTGAGCCCACAAAATCTGAATGGGCATGCCAAGCATTCTATGTGGAGAAGCGTACTGAAAAGTTACGTGGGAAGAAAAGGCTTGTTATTGATTATAAGCCGCTTAATCATTTCTTACGAGATGATAAGTTTCCCATTCCGAAGATTGAAAATTTGTTTGTCCATCTCAAAGAAGCCTTCATCTTCTCCAAGTTTGATCTCAAAGCAGGTTTTTGGCAGCTTGGTATCCATACAGAAGATCGTCCCAAAACAGCTTTCTGTATTCCAGATGCTCAGTATCAATGGACAGTCATGCCATTCGGTTTGAAAGTGGCCCCATCTCTTTTTCAGAAAGCAATGACAAGAATATTTGCACCAATACTCCACAGTACTTTGGTGTATATTGATGACATCCTTCTCTTTTCAAAAGATGAAGAGTCCCACCGAGCATTATTGGAAGACTTTCAGGCTATTGTCCAAAAATATGGCATTATGCTGTCAGAAAAGAAGAGCTTTATTGGCCAACCTCAAGTAGATTTTCTTGGCATGAGAATCTCATCCGGCCACTACAGTCCAGGACCACATATTGCACAAGAATTGCTCACTTTTCCAGATGAACACCTGTCCCCAAAAGAAGTCCAACAGTTTCTAGGCATTGTCAATTATCTTCGCAACTTTATCCCAAAGGTTGCTACCTACACTTCAGCCTTATCAAAAATGCTGAAAAAGACACCTCCACCATGGAGTCAAGAACAGACAACAGCTGTCAAGGAGTTGAAACGAATAGCCCAGAATCCTCCACCCTTGAAGATTCCCTCTGTGGGCCTACGCATCCTTCAGACTGATGCTAGTGATCATTATTGGGGTGCTGTTCTCCTTGAAGAAATTGACAACATGAAGCATCTTTGTGGGCATGCTAGTGGACAATTCAAAGACTCCGAAAAGCATTACCACACCATTTACAAGGAGATTTTGGCAGTAAAAAATGGGATCAAGAAATTTGAATTCCATTTGATTGGACATCATTTCAAGGTACAGATGGATAATTCCTCCTTTCCAAAGATTTTAGATTTCAAGAACAAGTCCCTTCCGGAGAAACAATTATTGCGTTGGAAGGACTGGTTTGCAAAATATGACTTCCAAGTGGAGCATATAAAAGGTCAACATAATGTTCTTGCAGATCTACTCTCCAGACCAAAAACAATCTCCATCATCCAACCTTCTCAGGTTCCTCAAGTCATTCCTTTCATTTACATGGCTACCCCTGTTCAAAACACATCTCCTTTTGCAAATGAGGTACAGAACATCATGAATCTCTCAGCCACTGAACCTGTCATACCACCCATCCTTCGAAGACCTAATACCATACATAGTATTCAAACTTATGCTAGGAATCACCTTTTCCATTTCAAATCCCTAGTCCATGAAGCACTTGGTGACATACCTCCAGTCCTAGGTCTTTCCCGTTATCTGGTTGATACTCCTTATCATGACATCCCAAGCTTAGGTACCACACCGTGGCCCATATCTTTATATTATTACCTGTGGTGTCTCACTACTCTGTATTACACTCTTATCCATATTCCTGTATATCCGGTACTACGACACCTCATGAATAGGAATGCTCACACCTCCAAGTGTTGGTACTTCCTCCAAACTTTGGCTCCACTCTCCTGGTGGCGAAGAGAACTGGCTCGTATCCAAGCCACTCACCCATCTGCACAAAGGGAGACCATTGCTGCTTATATGGTAGTTCATCGACCATATGTTCAGCATAACTCCTCCATTGCCCCACGACCAGTTGTTCACATATGGAAAACCATTGAAGGAACTATTGCTGATGTACCCCGCCTAGCCAGTGAAGCTAGAAACTTTCTCTGCAGTCTCAACGGTTTCACAATCCCT
The DNA here is from genome assembly GCA_028386065.3 of Turnera subulata. Taxonomy (NCBI): domain Eukaryota; kingdom Viridiplantae; phylum Streptophyta; class Magnoliopsida; order Malpighiales; family Passifloraceae; genus Turnera; species Turnera subulata. Next base: position 15,430 of record JAKUCV010003974.1, on the reverse strand, counting down.
GGGAACACCAATATTATCTCAACCTCTTTGGTTTCCACCCCTGCTAGACCTGTTGCAGGCCACACAACTGATATTCCTCCAACAGTTCCCATTGAACTTCAAAATTGGGCACAATGGCTTTGTCATCAGCCTTCTGCCTCATCATCTCCTACTACTGTTTCGAGGTCCACACAAACTGATGAGGATCCCATCGCCAACTTTGACTCAGCATTTTACACGCCGTCCCGAGGCCCTGACTCAGACAGTGACCATGATTGCGACATGACGGACATGTATCATGATTGCAATTCGGAGGAGCCAATCAGGAAATAAAGTGTTAAAATATGCTGTATTATTAGAGTGTAATGAGTGTGCTGTAATAAGTGGGATGATGAGTCATCACCCACCTTCGTTTGTCTTTTATGTTGTATTATTAAAGTGTGTTGTAAATGGAATGATGAGTCATCATCATCCATCATCCTTTTTCGTCTTTTTCTAAATGCTCCTGCCTATATAAAGGGGCCTTGTAAACATGAAAGGAGATCAGAACTCCCATTATCAATAAAAACTTGTGTGTTTTATACATCATGTCCCTCTAAATCTCTCTCTCTTCTCTGAAATTCTTTAGGGCAATAGTCCTATTGCTCTTCTTCTTCTATCCTGATGCTACGGTCTCCATCTTTATGAAATCGCAAAAGGGGTTTGAGTTCCGATTGCCACCTAGAGTGGATCCTTCTTTACTCACCATGAGCGGTTTCATAGAGTTTGGAGCTCCCGGCGCCTCTTGGCCGATTATCAGTTATGGAATTGCCCAACAGATTCCAAGTCCGGTTCCTCAGGTAACTGCTCGTTATCAACTCCTATATCAAACAATAGTATGCACACATAAGATGTTATGCAGATGCCATGCTAATACTGTATGCCGTAAAATAAATACTGATCCGACTCGGTTACTACCTCGGGTTACTTCCGTTATCATCATCATTCCCCATTTATTTTCCAAGTGTCAAAATACTATGCCGACACCCGGTTATTATTCCGATATTTAATACTTTGTTAATACCCTTTCTAAAATTATTTCCTTAAAATAGTTATTCTTCCCTTAAAATATATTTTTCCCTGAAAAATTAATACTTCAGAATATATAACCCAATTATATATTTTTGTCACCATTTACTTTATTTATTTACTCTTCTTTTTTTTTTAAGGATCTGGGCCAGCCCAAATCAATTGAACCAACCTAGGGAAGCCAACCCAGGTCTAAGCCCAGACCAAGTAACAGGCCCGAGCCAAACTTGGCCCAGCACCCGCGCAGCCCAGGGCTCAGACCTAAGCCGCGACCCGACCACAAAATGGGTTAATCCACCCGGTCTCCATCAACATGGGTCTCCTCATCTTGACGGCTGTACCGCCTCGACTTTCGTTAATTAATTTTCTATGGAATTTTCAGAATTTTTGAAATTTTATTTCTAAGTTTACCCCCTCGGAAATTTACAAGAATTTTTGGGACCAAGAATTATTTTTTTTTTATTTTTTTTACAGTCTTTTAGTGCTTTTCTTGAATTTAATTTTGTTTTTCATTTGAAATAAAGTGGTGTGTAGTATGGAACGCAGTACTTGATGTATTTTCAAATGAAACTACGTAGCTTTGACTAGTATGTAACATAAAACTCACTTTAGGAGCGTTTTGACCAGCAGTTTTCACGTTTTGACCGAGCTGTTGGTGGACGTCTGAAACGACGTCGTTTTGTTAGTGGAGGCTTAGGGTTAGCCCATGGTGAGACTCTCCCTCTGCGTTTGCTTTCACCCCTAAACACAGCCGCTGCCCCTTTTTTTTTCTCTCCTCTCCCCGCTGCTTCGTTTCTCTCCTTTTCTATCCAACTCTCTCTCAAATTTTTTCTCAAATATTTATCTTACCTCTTCCTTTCATTTTTTTTAATTCCCTTTTTGTCTCCTTCACTGAACTCTCATATCCATAATTGCAAGATATGGGTCATCGCGACCATGCGTGGTCGGAAGTGCTTGATGGAATCGCTGTTGAGCACCAGCGAGTGTGTTCTCTTCTTACTGATCAATAAGGTGGGGTGGAGTTCGGTTAGGTGGAGGATCCAAACTTTGAAACATGTTTAATTGGGTAAGAATTTAACCTTTCCTCTCTCTTTTGCACGCGTTTGGAGTGAACGGTTTTGTTGATAATTGGATGCTGCAATTGCTTGTATGTTTGTCAAAAATGCTATGGATAGGTAGCACACGAGTTTGATGCTCAATGTCCAAATTAATTTAATTTTTGGGTTGCAAGTAATCTACGAATTGAACCAGTACTGACCCGATTATCACCATCTTTATTTATCGTCGAGTTGGGCTAATTCATTTACTAAAAAGTTATTCATGGTTCTTGGGTTCCTGAGAATACTTATTTGGATTCCGAATTAATCATTTCCCCTTATACATATTCTTGAATGAAACTGGTTTGCATGTTTTTATCTCCTGTTCATGAATCAATTCCTAAATTAATAGAACATGTGGCAATTAATTGGTTTACGTGGGTTAATCACTGTACATGGACTTTTACCTCTCAAAGACGTTTTTGTTGATACTGAACCTGGATAATGCAAATGTTGAATTTTGCAGACTTCCACCTGGTCATGGGTGGTAGGTAACACATGGGTCCTTTGCGTTTTTGTCATTATTTTTATTCTTAAACCTTTACCTGGAGTTTTATACCATGAACTTGATTTCCACAAATGAATTTCTGGACAGCATCCTTTGTTGGTCTCTTGGAGTGGCTATTACCACAAGAGCTATTTGTTTAGTATTATACTTTGTTTCTGGACCTTGAAGCCATAACTTCCATGCATGAATCTCTTAGGATCTGACTAATGGTTTTAACTTGTCAAAGAAATTATATTGAGAGAAATGGCTTAGATCCTAGTAATCTTTTTATGGAATTAAAGGTTAATATCGATGTGGTTAATAATGTGTAGAGGCTACTAATTTAGGTTGCGTAATGAACCTTGACGGACGAGATACAGAAATGGCATTTAAGGGTAGGGTACATATCCAATACTGAAGGTCCAATTCCATTAGTCCATTTATCTTGTTGGGTTATTTTTTTATTTTTTTTCTTAATGACTCATGTAAAGGAGTTTTATTTTGAAATCATTGTGAAACATATTATGGGTTGGCAGCCTTAGCCGAACTAGGATTAATGATGGACTTTTTTTTTCATGATTCTCAAACTGGTTAATGAATTGGTAATTCTTAAAGTCTGGACTTTAGGTGTTTAACCCGACACTTGGATTGGTAGCAATGAGCTTTACAGTTGCTACATGGGATGCATACATCTCTTATTATGTTGGTGAATTTACTTGATATATGTGTCTATGTTTAGGCACTGGATATGCTTGAGGAGTAACCGAATGGAGCGTTATTTTTTAGATGATTTCAGGTGAGGACTTATAAACCTTTGTATGCATTACTGCCAACAATGCTCGGTTAGTTGTCTTGGTTTATGAGATGGTATTATTTGTTTGGTCTTGAATGCTGTATGCATGATTGCCTGTTGCGCTGATGTTGCTATTTGCAAAGTGAATTATGTTGATAATACCTATGACGTGGTGTGCCTGATTATGTGACCTGTTGTCTGATGTGATGTATTGTTGCTGTCTAGCATGACTTGTTTGGTTATGATAAACACATGAGGTATAGATTTGTGGTTTGTGTGGTGGACTATGGGCTGGGGGCCCGGACTTGAGGATAAGATATTAAATCAACACAACACTGTTTGATCATAACTTATGGTACAACTCTTAAAACATTATTGAGAATAAGGAACTATAAAAATTCTACTGTGGGGCTGTTGACCGGTTGGTTCGAGCGGGAAGTGATACCCCTCGGGATTTTATGCGGTTAGCATATGGGTATGTTATGACCGGTTCTACCTCCCTCCTTCTACCTCCCCCTTTCTACCTCCCTCTTTCTCTCTGTCTCTCTCTCTCCCTCTATGGATATGTTTGGGCTTCGTGCCTGGTTATTTGGGCTTATGTCTGGTTGTCTCATGAGACGGGACCGAGCTCGACGCACACAGTAGAGGGCCCTAATAAAATATTTAAACCTAATAACAAAGATAATAAGATAGGTAATGATAAGTGATGGTTGAAGCCTGGTGATGACTGGTGTTGCGTGCTGTGAATTGTTTGTGCTCTGTGTTTGCTATTGCCTGATGCCGGTGTACTTGTAGTTGATTTGTAATTGTATATTATTGGTTTATTTGTTTGTGGTGAGACAGTGGTAGGTCTCACCCCCTCACAGTCTTGTCACAGGTTAACTGTTCCTTGAGTAGTGGTGCATATCAGCAGGTGGCGGTACTTTCCTCCTCGGGTCGGATCCATATGGTGCACTGCTTTTGTAACGCCCGGTTTTCCGTTTTAGGATTTATAAAGAAAACTCCGAATTCCGGTAATGGAAATGAAATTTGATTTATTTTTCCTTTGGATTCATTAATTTTAAGCGGTAATATGACGCATTTGAGCTTTGTCGGATCTAAAACGCGTTTCGGGACGAAACACGACGTTTACCGTAGTTTTAGTTAAAACTACGTCGTTTTGGGGTTTTGAAAAAAAAAAAAAAGAAGGAAGAGTCAACCTGGGCGGGTTGACCGAGCCTAGCCAAACGACACGTCGTTCGGCCAGGCTAGGTCACACCCAGGCGCCTACTTCCCCTTCTTTTCTTTTTTCTTTCTTCTTCTTCTCCTTCAACTTTTCTTTTTCTTCCTGCGTTTTCTTCTCCACCCAGCCGTCACCCCAACGGCTTTGTCTCCCACTTTCCACCTCAATTATGCCGCCAACGGCATTGTTCCCCACCACCTCATCCTTGTTTCTTTCCAAGTCCTTCTTATCCCTCCTGATCTCTTTTCGATTTTGGTACCGGAAACCCCACTTCTCCACATCCCTCTTCCACCACCAACAACATCGTCTTCACCCTTCTTCCTCTTCCGATTCACCGCGCAAACAACACCCAGGAGCCGCCGTTATCGCTGCAACGAGGTGGAGAGGAGGCATACCCAAAGAGGACGGGCGGCGAAGAACCCGCGGCGTGAACCCGCACCTGTCGCCGTCGCCACCTGGGTAAGTGTCGCCACCTCTTCCTCTTCGCCCCTGCTTCCGTTTTGGATTTGTTATTGGTTTTGGATGTTACCATTGAGTGGAGCTAACCCGAATCCGGGATTTATTTTGGGTTGTTCATTGTGTTGTGGTGTTGGCGACGGGTCTGTGGTGTTGCTGATGGTGGTGTGCGATGGGCTCGGTTGGCGGGTTGTGTTGCTGGTGGTTCTGTTTACCGATGGCAGTGCGTGGTGGTTGCTTCCGGTGAAGCTGTAGAAGTTTTCCCGGGCAAGTTGACAGAGATTTTTCCGGGTAAGCTTCATTCTGTAATTCCCTTGTAATTCGTTTTAGGATCTAAGAAGTATTGTGTGGCGTAATTGGTATCTGTGAGGTGAAAACTGTTGGATGTTTTGCTTCCGGCAGATTGGTTGTTTGTACGTGTTTGGAACTCCGGCGAAATTCCGGCGAAGTGACCGGAATCCGGCGAGCGGGTACTGTTCCGGCGAGGCTCGGGAACTTTTCCGGCGAAGACTCGGGTTCTGCCGGCGGACGATAATTCTCGTTTTTACGAGTGTTAGTTGGTAATTATCTATGATTTGTCTCGGTTATGTTACGTACTTAAATTTTGGAATTTATTTTATGAAATACATTTATTTATATTTGTTCATTTAGTGAATTACGGTTTACCGAGAGCGGAGAGTTAGAGTGTGTGGCCGGGAAGACTTACCGACACGAATAGATCATAGGCCGATAAACTCTTGGGCTCGGAAACGACCTTAGGACGGTTTTTAGGAAAAACCGAGCCCAGGCCCAATAATCTCAAATTGAGCCTAAGATGTTTTTGATGGACTTAAAGTTACGGGCCTAAGACCTAATCACGGATAATTAAACTCACGGACATTAAGAGCGGGCTTGAAGCCCAATTACATAACCGATTAAAATATGGACTTAAAGAGGTGGGCCTTTGGCCCGGAATTTGTGATTCAAGATTTAGTGGGCCTTAGGCCCGAGAATTATTAACGAACTTAAACCGATGAACCTTAGATCCGTAATCGTTGGAGTTATGGAAAGATAAAATATTCGTTTGGACTTAGACCCGAAAATCTTATAATCGGGTAGTTAGGGTCGGGAGTTACACGATTGGAGCATACCTTAGCATACATATACGTTTTTATTCCTAAAATTTGTTTAGTGACTATATTATGTGCCGGTATTCAGGCACGGGAGATACCTCGAGAACTGTGGACTCGGATCGGGGAGAGGTCATAAGCTACATTTTTGAGGTGACATTACAAGTCTCTTTATATATGTTTTGTGAATGCATGTTGGTGTGGTTTGTTTGTTTACTTGCCTTGTTTGCTACATGCGATAATTGGAATTGTATGCTTGATTGACTTACATGTCTAAATTCTACATGAGAAACTGTTATATACTACGTAATACACTTTTGGTGATAATATGTGGTTATGGGCCGAAGGCCCGGATGATACAAGGACACATACACACTTCCCTGAAAGACATAATGTACTTCAAATGGAAATATAAAGGTTTAATTAAGAATAAAATACTAAATTCTACTGTGGTGTCGGTTGGTAGCCCCGAGGAGGGTTGGGTACCTCGGGTCACATTATGCTGTTTAGCATGCCCAGGGGATGTAGGTGCACCCCTGGAAGACTTGCACCGGTTAGGTGTGTCTGAGTGCACCCTCAGGTAGCTAGCGGCCACTTGAGATTTATCAGTGGTATTTGGCCTCAGAATCTACCCCTTCTGAGGTTCGACATTTGGGTTTCACACCCTGATCTGATCAGATGCGCTACCGAGACTTGACTCACAGTAGAGGGCCCATAATAATAAAAATAATAATAATGATAACAATAAGATAACGCATTGAGCTCAAACAATACGAGCTATCAAACAATAAAACATTTATGTGATGGTGTGTGATTCTGATTTGCTTGTATGCTGTACTTGTGCTCGTGAGCTACTCACCCTACGAGCATGACTTCACTTTCATGTATATTTAAACTTTTAATGTTCACTGAGTAGGCGACTCACATAATCGCCACCGTTGTTTTTCAGACTTTAGTTAGCGTGCAGACTCACTTACACCTTCGACTCGGAGATCAGACGCAGTCACTTCAGCAGGTAGTTGTGCATTATCTCTTGGTGGGATCCATAGGGCCATATGCATGATATTCTCTATCTTTATTATTTTCATCTTCCGCTGTATGTAAATAACTCGGGATGTCATAAATATTTTATCTCTATATCGGCAGTTAGCCGGAGTTGATTTTGCGATATTATGTCGGCGTGATGCCGTGATGGCTTACTACTGGTTAAGCCGGTTGATCTCATTTATTTTTATGACATTTCGTTGTTAATACATTTTCATGGAAAATGTTTGTATGCCGAAGTATCGGTTTTTGTACCCCGGGTTTCAAGAGTATTTTGATAACTCTTCTCATTTATTTATTTTTATTTAATTGGGGTACGGGCTTCCACAGCTTTCATATTTGATTATGTATTTGTCTTCCGCTGCATACTCTATTTGATATACTGTATTGTCTTTATATTGCATTATTAATGATTTTTCTTGATTTTATTGTATCCCGGGGGAGAAGGGCATTTTGGTCACTTCACATGCTATACATTCTTTAATGGATGATTTGGGATACGGGTGTCCCGGGAATGTTAAGGACAATTTAGTCAATCTGTAATTAATTTATAACTTAAATTAATAAATTGGGACACGGGCGTTTCAGCGCGATACGCGAGAAGAAGGAGGAAAGCGAGCGATGGGAAGAAACGAGGGCGGCACAGGTCGCGGACGTAGGCGGCGACGCAAGGAGGAGGAGGCGGCTGCTGGCTGACAACAGCGAGGAAGAAGTGCAGAGGTGCCGGCCAAGTCAAGTCGGCGATGGTGAGAGGAAGGCGTCAGTGTGGGAGGTGACGCGTGCAGCGGCGCAGATCGCTACTGCGTGAATAGTGACCAGGGGAGGAGAGGAAGGTGACGGTGACGAGATGGTGATGATGTGGCGGACTCTGGTTGGTGGATAGAGTTTTGTTTTCGTTTTCCTTTTTTTTTTTCTTTTTTACTTTTTTTCTGGTTTCAGGTTGCACTGGGTTTTCTGGGCAGTGGGTTTTTGCAGAGTTTAGTAGAGGGAAGTGAGGGAAGGTGAAGGCTGGTATGGTGTGTGTGTGCACTTGAAAGCGGGAGATCACAGGTAATAAACGTGCATGGTACTGGTAAGGCACGGGTAAGGCACTGGTTACACAAGAAAAAGGCAGCTCACAGGCGACACAGGAGAAGGCAGCAGCAGCCTTAATTATGCACTACTCTGGAACATGTGAGGCGGGTTCTGTCTAGACAAGAAAATAATTACTATACCCCCTTGACTTTATTTTTGGTCTGTTATTTTGAGGATAAACCTGATTTTTCTGAAGATTTCTGGACCCGAAATTCCAACTTTGGTCCGTAAAATCCGCAAAAGAATCCCGAACGTGGGACAGGGCTCGATTTCGGAATAGGATGCCCGATTTACCATGAATTAATTACCCAAGATTAAAATCAATGGTAAATCACTGTAAAACAACTTTACGGTACTGGTAAAAATGCAAAAAATACCCGGGCTGTTACAGCCTACCCACCTTAAAAGAATTTCGTCCCCGAAATTCACTTTGATGCTGAAAACAGGTGCGGATACTGGGACCGCATGTGCTCCTCAACTTCCCACGTAGACTCGTTCGCAGAGTGCTTGCTCCACTTAACCTTTACCATCGGAATAACACGGTTCCTCAACTGTCTGACCTCTCGGGCAAGAATCTGTTCTGGCATCTCTGTATACGTAAGATCCTCTGTGACCTCAACATCTGCTGTAGTAACCACATGACTCGGATCTGATCTGTACCTCCTCAACATAGAGACATGGAACACATTATGAATCCGTGACAACTCCTCTGGTAAAGACAATCTGTATACCAAGGGTCCAACCCTTTCCACGATCTCATAAGGCCCGATGTACCTGGGATTCAGCTTTCCTCTTTTCCCGAATCTGATAACTCCTTTCCATGGTGCAACTCGGAGGAAAACTCTTTCTCCCACCTGGTACTCTATCTCACGATAATGTTTGTCAGCATAACTCTTCTGTCGGTCCTGTGCTGCTCTCATACTCTGCTTAACTGTTTGAATCTTATCAACTGTCTACTTAACCAAATCTGGACCCACAATCAAACGGAGACCTTCTTCATCCCAACATACTAGACTTCGGCATTTCCTTCCATAAAGAGCTTCGAACAGTGGCATCCCGATGCTGGAATGAAAACTATTATTATAGGCGAACTTCGCTAAAGGCAAATACTGATCCCAACTCCCACTGAAATTAAGAGCACAAGCCATTAGCATATCCTCCAGTGTCTGAATATTTATTTTTAACTGTCCGTCTGTCTGAGGATGAAAAGCGATACTGAAACTCAACTTCGTACCCAAAGCTGCTTGTAGACTCTTCCAAAACCGTGATGTGAATCTCGGATCTCTGTTTGAGACTATATACTTAGGAATTCCATATAGCCTCACAATCTCTGCAACATAAAGCTTCGCCAACTTGTCTAGGGTATCTGTCTGTCGGATGGGGAGGAAATGAGTTGATTTTGTAAGTCGGTCAATGATAACCCAGATAGCATCATACTGTCTCCGAGTCAACGGTAATCCGACCACAAAATCTATAGTGATCATCTCCCACTTCCACTCTGGCTCTATCAAAGATCTCAACTTTCCCGCTGGAGCCTGATGCTCGGCTTTCACCTACTGGCAGGTAATACACTTAGCCACATACTCGGCTACATCTTTCTTCATGCGCGGCCACCAGAAATGGCTTCTCAGGTTCTGATACATCTTGGAGCTTCCAGGGTGCATAGCATACGGCGTCATATGTCCTTCTTTCAGAATCTGACTGCACAGGTCACCAACACTGGGTACACATAGGCGTTTCCCCAGCATCAGTGCATTATCATCTGCTATGTGAAACTTGTCTTCTGTTCCACTGCGGACTGCTTCCTTCAGCTTGATCAAGTCAGGATCTCCATCTTGTAGTTCCACAATCCAGGTTTCAGGTTAGACTTAACTTCAATATGGGTCAACAAAGCTCCTGTCTCATCCACTGACAAGTCAACTCCCATCTTCCTTAACTCGATAAGAGAGGATACCGAATAGGTCATGGAAGCATCTTCTGGTTGTCTCCGGCTCAAAGCATCTGCTACAACATTAGCTTTTCCAGGATGGTACTCAATAGTACAATCATAATCATTCAGTAACTCAACCCAACGTCTTTGTCGTAGATTAAGTTCCTTCTGAGTCATGATGTACTTGAGACTCTTATGATCTGTGAAAATCCGGCATCTCTCTCCGAATAGGTAATGTCGCCAAATCTTCAAAGCAAGGATCACTGCGGCCATCTCTAGATCATGTGTAGGGTAGTTCTTCTCATGTGGTCTCAACTGTCTCGAAGAATAGGCAATCACTCGGCCCTCTTGCATCAGAACTGCTCCCAAACCAAGACCTGAAGCATCACAAAACAGCACATACTCCACTCCTGGCTTAGGTACTGCCAAAAATTATGCTGATGTTAACTTCTTCTTCAGCTCATCAAAACTTTTCTGGCAGGCATCGCTCCATACAAAGGCTTGATCCTTCCTCAATAGCTTGGTCATAGGACTTGCTATCACGGAAAAACCCTCTATGAATCTCCGGTAATATCCTGCAAGGCCAGAAAAAACTTCTGACTTCAGGTACCGTCTAGGGTGGCTCCCATTTTAAAACAGCTTTTACTTTGCCAAGGTCAACTTTAATCCCATCCCCGGATACAACATGTCCGAGGAATGCAACTTCTTCAATCCAAAACTCGCATTTACTGAACTTGGCATATAACTGTTTCTCTCGTAGCGTCTGCAGTACTACCCTCAGGTGCTCTTCATGTTCTTCCATGCTCTTGGAGTATATCAGGATGTCGTCGATGAAGACTACCACAAACTTGTCCAAGAACTCGTTCAGGACCAAGTGCATCAAGCACATAAAAACTGTAGGTGCATTGGTCAAGCCGAAAGGAACCACTGTGAACTCAAAGTGACCATACCGAGTGCGGAAGGCTGTCTTCGGTATGTCCTTCTCTGAAATCTTGATCTGATGGTATCCAGACTGAAGATCAATCTTGGAAAATACGGTAGCCCCCTGTAACTGATCAAAGAAGTCATTAATCCTGGGAAGCGGGTACTTGTTCTTCACTATCACTTTGTTAAGCTGTCGGTAGTCCACACACATACGCAAACTTCCATCTTTCTTCTTAACAAACAGCACTAGTGATCCCCAAGGTGATGTACTAGGTCTGATAAATCCCTTATCTAGCAGCTCTTCTAACTGTTTCCTCAACTTCTGGAGTTCTGTCGGTGCCATCGAGATAGGTGTCACTCCCGGCATCAGATCGATGGTGTACTCAACTTCCCTGTCAGGTGGCAATCCTGGTAGATCCTCTGGAAACACATCTGGAAACTCCCTCACAACTGTGATGTCCCCCAAAACCGGAGTTTGAACTTCTTCGCCCTTGACATGAGTTAACAAAGCATCTGGACCATGCGGCTTCATTCCGAAATCCTGACTAGCAGAAATCTACATGTAGAAGCAGCTCTCCCAATACCTATCAACAAAACTTGTCGCCCACCATCGAAAGTCAGCAGCATTTCCTTGGATCGGCAGTTTACTATAGCACTGTACCTCGATAACCAATCCATCCCCAGGATAATATCAAAACCTTTCATATTCATCACAACCAACCGTGCAAGAAAAACCTCGTTGTCGTATGAAAGAGAAACATCTCTGCACACATGGGTTAACCTAACCACTATACCCGCAGGTAACCTAACCCTCATCGGACAAGTTAAACTCTCTTCTATACAGCTATGTTGCATTGCAAAACTTTGCGCGACAAAAGAATGCGTAGCACCAGGATCAATCAAAGTATAAGCAATGCTACTAAAGACTGTAAAAGTACCTGCTATGACATCGACATTCTTTGGATCCTCATCAGCGGTGATCACAAATGCTCTCGGCACTTCTGCACTATGATTTATGGCTGTGTGGGTTCTTGCAGGAACAACTACACGTCCTCGGCCTCGGCCAACTCTAGAACCACTAGGAACACTGGCTACAGAAGCTTGCACTATCTGAGCAGGTGCCGTATCTCCAGATCTTCCCAACTTGGGACAAAAATATCAGTAGTGCCCAACTTGGTTACGCTCATAACACCTTACCTGAGACAGAGGAAGTCTCGGGCGAGTATTTCCAGACGAGGTCCCTTCAGACTGAGTCCAAGAACTGCCTCGGTTGTTATAGGTGTTGTTGTTCCATCCACGTCCCGGGCTTACTAGCATAGATCGGCTCTGTCCAAACCCTGACCGGTTAGCTGGTGTCTGGAACCTCTTGTTCTGTCCCCCAAAACTCTGTGCAGCTTGCCTCTTATGGATCTCTTGTTGCTCTCTCTCATTGCCTAACCAGATAATCTCGGCTCTCAAGGCATCTGATAGCATGTCCTGGTAAGTCTCGTAAACCTTGCACCCCATTACTGTCTGGATGCCAGATCGAAGACCATCCCAAAAACGTTTACATCTGGCCTCCAGAGTAGATACAAACTCACTGGCATAGGTAGACAAGCGGTTGAACTTGATCTCATACTCATTAACCGTCTGTTCTGCCCCCTGTTGTAGCCCCAAAAATTCTCGTTTCAGCTGGTCCTGGTATGCCTCAGAAAAAAATTTCCTTCGGAACATCTCCATGAACTGATTCCACGGCATAATGATAGGTGTCAGCAGATCTCTGGTTGCAGACTCCCACCAATCAACGGCAACCCCTCTGAACATAGCAGCGGCATATCTGGCCCACTTATCATTCCTGCACGTGAGTTTTAGCATAACCCGGTTCATCTGTCAGAGCCACTGATCAGCATTCTGTGGTATAGTGACACCGTTGAAGATCTCTGCCCCAAGCTTTTCCAGCTTCGTATACACTGGATCCTTGACAGGTCCCTGATTTTCCTATTCCCGAGCTTCCATGGCATCAATACGAGCATCCCTAGCTTCATGCCTTTGCAGAATCTGAGTTACCATGTTTAACATCTGCGTAGAGTCTCTCAAAGAAACCATCAGATGGTGTTCTGGACCTCCCTCAACTTGCTGCGGTTGGTCTACTGATACCTGATCGTCATCTAGGTGACCTCCAGCATGCTGATTCCCTCCAACTGAATCCATTCGCCTTACCTATATGAGAATGTTATGCATGCATATTATATCATGTCATGACAAATCTTATGCACAAACAAACACTCATGCAATCACAGTTATGTCCCTAATGACCTACTGCCTGCTCCGCTACCAAAATGAAGCGCCCCGACCCGTATTTACCATATATAGTAAACACGTGCCGAAACTATTCTTATTGATAGAACAGACAGTACATATCGCAAATACAATACAACAGCAAACTGTATAATACAACTGTCACCCATACGCGGGGGACCATTATTCAAGCCTCACACTCTAACTCAACAGCAGCAGCAGGAAACATATGATACAGCAATAGAGGCAATTAATAAAAACAACAAGACAACAGCAAATATAATGCAACAGTGGAAGATTTATATGCACATACAGCGGAGATATGGATCCGGAGTCAGGTGGAGAAGAAAGCAGCCGCTGACGAATGTCGTACCTGAACTATGAACAAACTCAACCTACGGGGTGAAACCCCGCAGGCGAGGGGTGAGTCCGAAGTGCTCACCGGTACATTTAAGCACAATCATGGATAAGCAGAGATATGCAGGCAACCATAATACTTTCGAAAAAAATACCAGCAAAAGACAAATTAGAGATTCAACCAGATCATGACTGAGCCAAGGCCAAAAGAATATTTATTATTATTACCAATTTTATCTTTCGGGGCCCTGTCACTAGACAAGCTAGGGTTGTACCTGGTTATCAACAAATTCCGGATACCAGGCCAAAACATAACCGGGGATCAACATCCCAATATCCAAACCAAACCGGGATCAACATCCCCAAATCAAGAAACCGACCATGGCCACCACAGAACTAGCCTCTAACCATCTAGTCGTACCACTACTTTCCACGTGACAATAAAATCATCATCTCAAATTCAATTCCAATTTCCAATTTCCTTTTCTCAATTATCCAAATCACAGTTCATTCCAATTATCCAGTCCATAACACAGACTATCAATAACCATAGCAGACAAATAACCATCAATGATCATCTCAATAGTTCAATCAAACAACAAAGCACAACCAAGTATTACAGGCACATATCAAGGGTTATCCATCCTCACCTTAGCCGATTATCAGTTATGGAATTGCCCAACAGATTCCAAGTCCGGTTCCTCAGGTAACTGCTCGTTATCAACTCCTATATCAAACAATAGTATGCACACATAAGATGTTATGCAGATGTCATGCTAATACTGTATACCGTAAAATAAATACTGATCCGACTCGGTTACTGCCTCGGGTTACTTCCGTTATCCTCATCATTCCCCATTTATTTTCCAGGCGTCAAAATACTATGCCGACATCCGGTTATTATTCCAGTATTTAATACTTTGTTAATACCCTTTCTAAAATTATTTCCTTAAAATAGTTATTCCTCCCTTAAAATATATTTTTCCCAGAAAAATTAATATTTCAGAATATATAACCCAATTATATATTTTTGTCACCATTTACTTTATTTATTTACTCTTCTTTTTTTTTAAGGATCTGGGCCAGCCCAAATCAATTGAACCAACCCAGGGAAGCCAACCCAGGTCTAAGCCCAGACCAAGTAACAGGCCCGAGCCAAGCTTGGCCCAGCACCCGCGCAGCCCAGGGCTCAGACCCAAGCCGCGACCCGACCACGAAACAGGTCAATCCACCCGGTCGCCATCAACACGGGTCTGCTCACCTTGACGGCGCGTATCACGCCCCCGCTAAGCGCGACCGGCCAGGTACCTTGCGCACCCACCATGTGCCACAAGACACCCAAAGGCCTTTCTCCACCTCAACCAAAACCCCGTTGCCTCTGCTCGGCGGGTTACCAACATAGAAATGCGCAGCATAAAAGGAAGCAACAACTGACAAACGCAAAGGCAACAAAAGATAATAAAATGTATCAAAACCAATTAATAAAGACAAATCCTCTAATGTCATAAACCATTGCTACAAAGGGGCACTAACTCTTACTATACATAGACACAACCTTCATGTACAAATAAATACAATAGAAGGACTAAAAGGAAACCGACTAGGCTATACCC